>PVKV010004074.1:0-133682 GCA_004027835.1 Alouatta palliata | reverse complement strand
ACCAAACACCGCATATTCTCACTCATAGGCGGGTGTTGAACAATGAGAACACATGGACACAGGGAGGGGAGCATCTCACACTGGGGTCTGTTGGGGGGAAAAAGGGGAGGGACAGCAGGGGGTGGGGAGTTGGGGAGGGATAGCATGGGGAGAAATACCAGATATAGGTGATGGGGAGGAAGGCAGCAAATCACACTACCATGTGTGTACCTATGTAACAATCTTGCATGTTCTTCACATGTACCCCCAAACCTAAAATGCAATAAAAAGTATATAAAAAATAAATAAATAAATAAATAATAATAAAAATAAATAAATAAATAAATAAAATTTAGGAAGTCAAAAAAAATGGTTATATGCTTATTCTTACAAAAAATATACATTGTAACATGTTAACTGTGGGCATTTGGGGATTTGAAATAGTAATTTATGATTATGAGTTTGAGAAGAATTTCTGAATCCTTCAGTCTCTTAGTTTTCTATTAAAACATTAATTTGAGTTTATAGAAGCATTTCTTATATCTTATAAATCACCTCCTAAAATGAATTGTACTTAATCTGTAATCAGTACCCCAAGTTTTGGAGGTAAGGATGGAGAGATAGTGAGGATAAATCTTCATGGAGTCCCTTCCATTGTGTCTGGTCAATGGTATTGTTTTGGCCTTTGCATGTTCCCCAAACTCACTTTTGTTTTGCTAATTAACTTTTTATCACATTAAATCCTTCCTTTTCAATAATACATATTGATATTGACAGGTAACCTGTAGGTATAACTATTTGTAAAAAGTACAAACATATGTAAGAATTCCCTTCATCAAATGATTTTTAATATTTATTAAACTATTCAAAGTTGTTAAACATTGTAAGAGGTATACAAATGGAACTTTGCAAGAATTTGGAAGAACTGTAAAAAAGTACATAATAGAATATTAAAGGGACAATCATCTATATGACCAAAGAGAAATGAGGTTGTAATCACAAGATGAAGAAAGAGGTAACAAAAAAGGGGTAGGACTGGTGGAAGATTCAGGCAAGAAGAAAAAAATATTTGGAAGAAAAAAATGGAAAAGCCGATGGAAAAAAAATCGTGTTTTCCACTGTTCTCTTGAGTACATTCATAGTTGCAACTTTTCACTTACGTGTGAGATGATTTTTTAAAGTTATAGTAATTCCCATCTTCTCAAACTAGTTATTCTCCACAATCTCTTCACCACACCATATAACTATAGAAGGTATTTATTTTTAAAAAGTAAATAATCACATAGATTAGATTATAAACTATAAGAGAGAAGTCTAGTAGATGAGACTATTAAAGGGAAGTGTCAGATTTTGCTCATGATTTCATCACCCAAGCCTAGCACTGTTACTGGAACATGATAATTCTGCAGTTTAAGGTTTTAGACCTATCATAAGAACACTGCAATGCTTCATACTTGAATCACGTGTTAAATACAGAAAAAAGGAAAACCCCAGGTGTGTTCCTGATAGAAAGGTTTCCAAATTGCTTGTATAGGTATTGAATTATATGTAATTGGGATAGCTGCTTAGAGGGTAAACTCCAAAACACAAAATAACAGAAGACATAGAACCCAGCAAAACAGTCAAATCAATGAGTGTGAGATTAAATTATTACCTACAAATGATCTATGCAATTTTCAAGATCATGACTAGATAAATAAAATACTTTAATATTTTGTTACTTATTTCCATGATCTGTTAGAAAAGCATATCCACTAGAGAATAGATTTCTTTGATTATCAACAATCTTGTGCCATTATTATTATCAGTGTGTTATCAGGGATGTTAAATGCACTAACCTAAAATACTTTATTTAAACGTAGGAGATGAGAAGTGGCAAAGAAATGATCTGAACTTCAATTATATAAATTAAAAGCCAGTATTATTTCTACCATGTTATCTTGTGAGTATATCTAAAATAAATCTTTATTGTCATAATTTTATAAAAGAATAAAAACCTACAGAACTTTTTCAATGACTTTTCCAAGGCCACAGATGGGCACTGGAAGACACATCAGGTCTCCGACCTCTAGTTAGAGAAATTTACTGTGCTAATGCTGGTGAAAGACAATTATCACAGAAATCAAAGAACAAAATTTAATTTGCATTAAAACACAAATTTAATTAAATAAATACTCCATTTATAAATAAATAATCCTGATTTATGTTATTTATATATTTTTTAAACCCTTAACACTATATAGGTACTCCATTTTTCCTCTCATAACAAGTCACACCAAAAGGGCAAGAAAGAGAGATTCACCTAAGAATTTTTTACTAATTAATTTCAGAGGTAAAGTCAGTATACCAAGCAGAAGATCATTTATTTCAGATAAAATGTAGTAGTAGCTGAAAAAAAATTTTTCAACATAGACAAATAATCGATGGCAATTACCGTAAGTGTAATAAATGTTACAAAGACTCTAGTACACATGGATGAAATACTTCATTGGATTTTTAATAAAAATAGATGTAGGTATGTTGATGACAACTTCAGAATTGTTTTTCAAGGTGTTGTTTCAATGAAAGATATACTCAACTTTTTATGTTTTAAATTTCTGCTAGCTATTTTATAATTTTGGTTCAAATTATAATGTTCTAGAAATTGACATTTTTGGTTAACATGCATAGTCATCTCACAGGTTTTTTTGTTTCTTTCTTTGTGTATAACTCTCAAAATTTAAGTTTTATATCTTTCTGCTTGATAGCATTGAATGAAACAAAGGACAAATCTGTAATTCTAAACATGTGTTATTTATTTTATTCCCTAGCTTGAAGTTATAGCCAAGGTTTTCAGAGTTTCTGAATGAGTAAATCTTCACGTTAGCTCTTCTATCATCCATTTTCAGTTGCCAACTAGAAAAATGATACATTAAAAGACTAGAGTCATTTGCTTAAAGTTACATAACAATTCAGTCATGAATATAATACAACCCGATTTGCTGACATCAATCAGTAATGATGATGAAATGTCCTTTAAAGTAGGAAAATAATGTTTTCCTCACTTTACAGATGAGGAGACTAAGTCTCAGTGAGGCTAAGTAATTTGAGCTGCAATTACAATTCAGGTAATTAGATTGCAAAGCCCATATTCTTTCCACTTCTCAATTTTCTTCCAAGAAGAAATGTTACATTTACTTTTCACATTTTACTAAGTAGACAGTTAACTGCATATATAAGATCCAGTGACCATGAAGCATTCTAGGTGCATTTTGACTTTGAGAGTTATTGCTGTGTTCAAAGGCTTGTTTTATAACAACTTGGGAACACAAAAGACAATTGTATTCACTCTAGAAATAATGCATTTCATTACAAAATTATATTTTACTTACACGATATTTACACTGTTTCAGTATATTTTACTTTAATGAAAAGACAGAGCCTCAACAAGTCATAAATGATGGCGAAGCTGGCTTTACAGATGAGAAATGAAACATGAAATAAGAATAGAACAACGAAAGGATAGAAATACTTTGATTTGGAACAAATACATGTTTTTAATTATCCATTAAAATTATATGATATAGACCTATTTTGGCATAAATCTCTATTGCAGCAAAAGACCTTTGATGTGATTCTGTGCATAGTTATTTCTATATTTAACTGTGCTTTTTCTTCTATCCTTAAATTGAATAGACTTGCTGCCTCACTTTATGGGGCAGTTAAAAACTGCCTCAGTACTTCACCTCACTGAATTATTTGGGGTTGAGTAATTAAAATGTCTTCAAGATATGGAATCGGTAAATGGTAATAGCCACATAGCATCCACTAGAGTAGTTCTATTATGGATAATCCAGTTGAAGTAATTTCTGTAGACAAGTGTCTACTCACATGTATGGAACTCTCACCACCTACCTGGGCAGCTTTTCTATAATTTACTTTTATGGCTTTCAGTTTCAAATGGATTTTATAGGCTTAATGGCTTGGGAAATGATTATGGGCGGCAATAACTCAGAATTGACCTTTTCAGAGTTACCTGCTTTTTCATTGGTTTAGCTAGCAATGCTTCTAATTGAGTTTTTCAGCAACAAAAATATGTGCACTAACAGCTGCTGACTTACATTTTATAATTATTGTTATTACACTAGATAAATATTTAAGTAGTTAAGAAAACCATGGCTGTAGAGCGAAATCATCCACAGTAGCACAAAGTCAGTGTGTCTATGTGAAAATACTTTACACTCAAATTATGCCTCTTTTGAAAGAAACCCTTTGGGCACAATTAAAGATGAAATTGCAATCAACTAACAATTGACTCTGACGATGTATAGGACATAGTAGAAATATAAAGGCAGTTAGCTTTTTATAGGATACCGAAGAAGATGAAGTTAATCCCAGTCTCAACTTTAAAATGGAGATCACTGTGAGATGTAAATTGTGTACCTGCAAAGCCTTTAACACAAAGCCAGGTACTTCTGATGTATCATTAAAAGGAAAAGAATGAGAAGGAAAAGCAGTAGTAGAAAGAAGAGGAAGAGGTGGGGGTACCACGATATCAGCCAGCAGCTGCCACAATTATCACAGTATCTTAAGAAATTTATTTCTCCTTGGTAGTATTTAGAAACTAAGCAGGTTTTATAATGTTAGATACTACAAGGTCATTTAGAAACATTTCATTTCAGGATCACATTGACAAGTACTGCTCTCCTGATCTTAAGAGTCTGTACTGTGTGTCTCATAAACCTCTCTCTCTAATTAACAGTTGACTGATACCACACCATGTTTACACGACAATACACTTTAATTGACTTCTCCTGAGGTGGGCACCAGACTACAACCACCTTCAATGACCACTGTTGGCCTTTGTCCCTCAGAACCTGGAAATATGCTGGCTATCAATCTGAATTAAAGCATATGTAGTTGGTAAAGGCCTAATGTGATCTCTCCAAATATGTATGCAATTTTGGGAGGTTTGTATATGTACATTTGTTATTTTCTTCATTTTAGCAAGTATTAGAAAAATGCTTGTTTTAAATAATTTGCTAATGACATTAAGTTTTATTTTAAAATCCACTTGTTTATAGCAACAAATTTACAGTAGTGAGTTAATAACTGAATAAAGTAGCTATCCATGTGTCCAGGGAGATGAGAGAGAGAGAGACAGAGAGGGAAATTCTTTCTTATTGCAGTATGCTGAGAAATATAAATAAAATGATGGAGTCTGTAAATCATCAAAGAAAGATAAAACTATGGGGAAAGTAGAGAAAACATAGTATCTAGTCTTAAAACGTGTCTTTATAGGGTACTTACTAATTATTAAAGGAAAATTGGAATTTTAAAGTGGAGAAATTTGGAGACTGTTTCCAAGTTTGTCTGTATTTCCATTGCAAATAATGCTACTAGAAATATTACTGGAAATGACTCCAATGGTGTTGTTTGTTTGAGACAGAATCTTGCTCTGTCACCCAGGTTGGAGTGCAGTGGCACGATGGTGGCTCACTGCAACCTCATCCTCCCGGGCTCAACCCATCTTCCTACCTTGGCCTCCAGAGTAGCAGGGACAACAGGCATGCACCACCATGCCGGCTAATTTTTTGACTTTTTTTGTAGAGACAGGATCTCGCTATGCTTCCCAGGTTGGTCTCAAACTCCTGAGCTCAAGAGATCCTCCTGCCTTGGCCTCCCAAAGCACTGGGAATACAGGAGTGAGCCACCATGCCCTACTATTGTACATTTGTAAGCATTTCTTTAGCATGGTAGTGAGAAGTTTGTGTCATGTTTGAAACACATTTAGTCTCATAAGAAAATACCAAGTTGTTTCCCAAACTGTTCCAATCTACATTCCCACCAGTAATGTGAATAAAGTTCCCAATCATATACATGTTTACTAATAAGTAGTAATATGCCAGATGTTTTTAATTTTGTCAGTCTGGTAGGCATCAAATATTTCTTATTGTGTTTAATTTGCATTTATCTTATTGCTAGCATATATTCATTAAGGTATAAGCTATTAACTTGTAAAATTCCTGTTCATCTCTTTGTCCATTTATTTTCTCTTTTCGTTTGTCAATGTTCAGGAGTCCTTTTTGTAGGTTTTATTGTTCGTTATGTTTGTTGCATATAGTTAAGTTTTTGGCTTTATTTTCTTTATGGGCTATAAAGATGTTTTATAAACAGAAGTTTCTATTTTTATTGGTATAAAATGTATTAATCTTTGCCTTCATGGCTTATACCTTATGTAAACAAAGCTTGTCTTAGAATCCTCCACATCTTAATTATATAGAGATTTTATTTTTCACGTTCCTAAAAACAAGATTTCTTGTTTTCAGGTTTAAGTCTTTAGTTCATTTAGACTGAATGGTGAGAAGTAGGAGCCCAATTTTAATTTTTCCATATAAAAATTCAGTTATCTTAGTACATATATTATATATATGTATTTTTTTTGAGATGGAATTTCGCTCTTGTTGCCCAAGCTAGAGTACAATGGTGTGATCTGGGCTCACTGCAACCTCTACCTCCTGGGTTCAAGTGATTCTCCTGCCTTAGCCTCCTGAGTAGCTGAGATTACAGGTGCATGTCACCACGCCTGGCTAAATTTTTGTATTTTTAGTAAAAACGGGATTTGACCGTGTTAGCCAGGCTGATCTCAAACTCCTAACCTCAGATAATCCACCCGCCTCGACCTCCTAAAGTGCTGGGATTACCGGTGTGAGCCACCGTGCCAGTCCTTAGTACATACGTTAAATAATCCATCTTTTCTCTGCCAGTCACATCTCTTTCTGAAAACTGTATTCTGTTCTTCACTTATTTGTGTACTACTAAACCAATGACACATCTTCTTAATTATTATACTTAATTATATTTTGATATCTGAGAGAATTAATTTTTCAAGTATATATTGATGAAATTTCTCCAATTGAATGCCCTCACATACAATTGTAAACAACACTCAAATGAAGACTAAAAACATTTGAATAACTTCACTTATCACAACACTCAAATGAAGTCCCAGAACAGCAAGGCTCCCCAGAAACATTCCCCATGGTACATTCTAGCACTTAGCATCTACCCAAGTAGAGCTATTTTCTAGTTTTAATAGCGTAAGTTAGGTTTTATGCATTGCCTTTTCCTGACTCTTTACTTTTGAATAGTAATTTCATTACCAGATTATTAGGTTATGAATTCCCCTCTCATCCACAAATACGAAACACAAAAGAACCAGAAGAGAAAGAGGAAGAATATGACAGGAGGGAAGGGAAGAGCAGGAGAGGGAGAGGAATAGGAGGAAGAAGGGGAGGAAGACAAAATAAAAGGAAAGGAAAAAAAATCCTGGAATTTAAAGATTTTGATTGGGATTTTTTCCCCCTTCTATCTCTTTTGTATATTCCAAGAAATCTGAAGCAATAATCACAAGATACAGGTAGACAGTCTCAGTGTACCAGCCAATGTCAGAGTTTTCTTAACTGCCTACATCTATGTTCCCTTATAAATTTCATGTTTATCATGTGATACAAATAGCAGATAAGATTTTTATATTTTAAGCTTTTAAAAAAATGTATTCTCAAATATACCATTACTCTGCTAAAATGATTTATTTAAGAAATACATGTCTAATAAACTCATTGTCAATATGCACTAGTTTGACCTTAGTGATGATGCTGTCCACGTCCAGGGAGTCGCTGTTGTCGATAGATGGCACCACAGACCTGTCTGAGATCTGGGATATGAAGACCACCAGTGGCTATGCAGGTGGCCTTCCTAAAGCTGCTTCAGCTCCTAAAGCTGCACTAGCTCCACCAGGGTCGTGGTTTTGAAGAAGATCAAGACTCAGGATGGGAAGCTGGTGTCTGAGTCTTCTGACATCTTGCGTAAGTGAACAGCTGCAGCAGCCCCTCCTAGTCTGCCCCTCCTGTGGCTGCCTCAGAGCCTGGAAGGCAGGCCGCTGTGCAGGGGAGCCTGGGGAAGGGGAGACCCACCTGAGGCTCAGCCCTGGCCCTCAACCCACCGGCAAGGGAATTTACTGCCTAGGGACCCCCCCTTTGCCCATGCCTCCAGCTACAAAACCATTCAATTTTTGTTGTTGTTGTTGTTCTAAAATAAAACCTCAGCTAGCTCTGCCAAAAAAATAAAACATAAATCGTGAACATCACCTATATCAAACATTTCTGGTTGCTCATCAACAGCCAACCTACGCCCACATACATACACTTGCATTCCCTTCTAATAGATCTGCCTTCCATTATAGAATATGGAAATGTGAGATGCTTGATCTTGTAATGCTGCTTTCCAAATGTGGTCAGTGGCACTTAAGAGAGCCTACCTGGACATTTCTGAAGGTGTTTAGGCGTGAGAAAAATCAGTGCCTTGATGACAGTCATCTTGCAGTCACCGTGTGACTGTGGAGAAATAAACCCAAGAACAGAAATCCAAGGAAAGCGGAGTTACATACAAGAAGGACGTTTCCTGAATCCTCCATGACATGTGTCATAGGATTAACCAAACCTGGAAATCTGAAATTCCCCTCTTGTTATATTTGATGATAAACCCCTCTGACATAAGGCAGTTTGGGTCTCATATCTCTTGCTTATTTCTGCTATGCTGCTCTCATACATAGCATTCTAATTTATTGACACACATGGTAAGCAATGAATACATGTTTGTTGAAAGCAATAGAGAATCACTTTCCCTTTCACATTCAGACACTAACAGGAATATCAGTATTAGGTTGATACAAAAGCAGTTGCAGTTTTTGCCATTGAAAGTAATGGCGTTCCATTTTAACAAATAACTGGAAAGAAAATAAGGCCAAAAGGCACTTGTAGCGCAGAGTAAAAAACAACCTACACAACTTTTACACAGCGAGTATTTCATTGTAAACTATAGAAAAAAATCATTTAACTAATTTATTGTAGTTTATATAGATTCGGTAGCAGTTACAATTTACATTGACTAAGTTTTATTTTGGCCACTGGAATGAATAAAGTGCTGTAAAGGAGAGCCAAAATGCTGAATTCCCATTTTAAAAATGATTTCTTCCATTAATTGTTTTCCTGTTCTCAATAATTCAACATTATAGAGCAGAAAGCCCATTGAATTATAGGGTTATAATTAGGCTGTTCCTTTAGCATGTTTTATGCCTCAGTATTTTTATGCTTCCAGAAACATCTTCTACTGGCTTTATATAAAGCTGTCTTTAAATGGCATTGTCTTCTGCCTCAGAAAATATTATACTAGATGCATATATTCTTTGTCCAAGTATTAAAATGTAAAGTAAAACTAAAATGATATTTTACCTATTTATATATATACACTACAAATTCTCAAAGAAGATTTTTGATACATTGATCACAAGCAAAACTTAGATTTCTGTAAATCACTAAACATATATATATGTTTCTACATATATATGTGTGTATATACATGAATGTATATCTGTTATGACTAATCAAATTAGAATTGATCATTTTAAGTGGATAGCCAATCATAAATTAATAGACAACACTTTATCTACAAACTTTTCCAATAAAGCCGAACTCAGTGCTTCCACTGAGAAAGGACAGTGGGCCTCTCCAGCCATGCCACAGACACACGTGTCCCGAGTAATGGGGTATTATAAACTGAAAAGCAAGAACTCCTGTCCAACCTTTTGTGAAAACAAAAATCAATTCTGCACATAATTTCTTCCATGCACTTGAGAAAGTAAAGTTCTATATGTTTTCTCTAAATAAAACTAACTTGTGTGTCTGTACCATCAAATATTTCACAAACCTTTGTATTCACTTGTTTTTTTCTTTTATTTTCTCCACATGATCATGATCTCTCATGTATTTTGTCAGACGTCAAATAGAACATATTTTTTTCCTAATAAAGTGTGAGAGTTACTACAGAAGTATGAGAAATTTATATTCTTATTCTTATTTTTTAAGTGCTAAGTTTGCTTTCTCATTAGCCTCTGACATTCAATTATATACTGAATTACAATTTATGGCCTAAGTAAAAATGCTACAGAGGTGTTAAGTCCTAAAAAACAAAAAACAAAAAACAACAACAAGAAAAAGCTTTGGGAAAAAATAAACTTCACTTAATAGAGGTAAAACATTCCTTACAATCATGATAGATATATCAATGTTTGTTCTGAAAAACACTGCTTTCCTCTTATGCTTCAAAATGACTTCAGTGGTCTGCAATATAATGATTACGAATTACTTCAAATACATATTTTTCACAATGACAGCTTTAATTGACATGTTCTAATTATTCTGATTTTAACAAAATAGTTTATTGTCTATTTCTAATCATGAGTACTTTCTGTATTTTTATATTAACATGATACATTTTTCAATCATTTTTAGATACATTTCCAAAGGTGATGTGAAAGTAATATTTGCTTTGTCAGTGTCATAAGATGTATTTAATGTAAGATAACAAATGTTTTAGTATTGTATAATTTGATTATAAGCATTTTTAAATTGTTACAGTATTAGTATTTTATTTAATTAATGCATTTAATTTATTCTAGAATAAGTTTGCACACTAGTATATAAATAGAGACTTATAAATTCTAGCTGCTTCTGAACCAGAAAGGCAATTTTCCCTGAAAAGAATTTTTATTTGTTGTTTATTGTGTTTTATTGCTCAGTATGAATGCCTGGTGTCTTGAGAAAATGGAAGCCCGTATTATATAAGTCTTTTGTGACAGACTCAACACTTTTATAGTAATTGTATAATTAACTCTCATAATGTGATACTTAAGGAAAAGATAACATGCTGTGTTATATTCAACGCAGTAGTCAGATGTCCTAATTCACTAGTCTAAAGTGTTTCATTTCTGAACTGCTTACACATTTCCACTTTTGTCCAAATCCTTCAAGAAATTTAGAAATTTTATGATTTTTAAGCAATTTTGCCTGCGAATGATAATTATAAAAATATGTATATACATACATAACCATAATACAAACCATTTGACTGCCAAATTTGAGCTGGTTTTACCAGATCTTGCCAACTTTCATAGTAGGAGAATTCACATTTCTTTCTGACTCTCTTGATGCACGTAAAAGAGATTTAGAATGGGTGTTTGGCTAAGCACATTTCAAATAAGATGCAAATTTAGATAAATCTGAGAAACTTTAAAAAAATTAGATAACCTTTAAATCCCTCACCCACTTTTAGAAAATAAGGAATTAGATGATATTTAAAGACAATTTCCTTGTAGAGAGCTATGCCACCCCCACTGACTTTAAAGAAATTTGCAGTGTAACCTATTCATCCCAAGTCAAGATAGAAAGACTCTGAGGCAACCATGTGGATGATTAAATAAACACCTGTGCTACAGTTCACGGAACACTTTAACCTCACCACTTGAGAAATATAAAGGGTAAGAAAAGAGCCTAACAAAAGGAAGAGCAGGCAGGAAAGAACAGATCTCGAGAAAGAGAAACTTTACAGGTGGCTCACGCCTGTAATTCCAGCACTTTGGGATGCTGAGGCAGGTGGATCATGAGGTCAAGAGATTGAGACCATCCTGCCCAACAAGGTAAAATCACCTCTCTACTAAAAATACAAAAATTAGCTGGGCATGGTGGCACACAGCTGTAGTCCCAGTTACTTGGGAGGCAGCTGAGGCAGGAGAATCACTTGAACCCGGGAGGCAGAAGTCCAGACCATGCCACTGCACTCCAGTGTGGCAACAGAGCAACACTCTGCCTCAAAAAAAAAAAAAGAAATTAAAATTAGAGATAACTCAGGGCTAAGGAAGGGTTAAGCAATGGATCTCAGTAGAGTTCACCACTTGTATAACCAATGGTGCTGTAATATGTCTCAGTACACAAATGTACTGATGAGAAAGTACCAGCTTTAAATAGTGACCAGTTCAAGCCAATGCCATTTAACTAAGAATTTGACTGCTGCTTATATATTTCTCTCACCATGCCCTGAAGCCAAACATTCTGAAATTGCCTTGGGCAAGCTGGAGGAGGAGAAAGAGTACAAAGATTGAATAAGGAGAGGGAAAGAAGCTGATGACTCCATCCTTCTTGGACTACTAGCCTACAAATGGTACAAACTTGGCAGAGAAGAGAGGTCTCAACATTAAATAACCATGGGACTGGAAATAAATTGACATTGTTTTAAAGATTTGAAATGATTGTGAACATTTTTTCTAGCATCTAAAAGTTACCAGAAAAGTCAAGTTGCCTGCCTAAGTTTCTCAAGAGTCACGGAAACAACTGTTTTAATAGAGTGAATCAAAAAAGATAATGGTAGACAAAAAATCATTTTTGTTTATCTTAGCCTACAATCTGTGCTCACCCTCTGGAGAAGTCACAGTACAGTTACAATAATAAACCTGCCATCACATAGGGGCATTGTTTTCTCAATAGAGGAGCACTGTTAGCAATTGCAAACAGCAAAATCTGAACCTCCCCACAATTTCTGTATGGTTTTCACAACAGACAATATTACTTACCATGACTTTCACACAACCATCACAGTGGGACCTGGATTCCAGGTACATTATACATTTATAAGAATTATTTCCTCATAAAAAGGAAGTTGTGGTCTCACAAGCAAGTACGACACTTGGTTTAGTGAGTGTCTTTTAAAAAAACATGTGAGAAGGATATAAAATTACAACACACCACAAAACCTACAGTGCTTCTCAAGTGACAGAGAGATAGTTCCAATCGATTTTAACATCCCATTAAAGCCAGCCAGCAAACCAGAGAATGTATTGTCTGCAATAATGATGCATTTCTCTAGAGACTTGGCCTTGGTAAAATAAATAAAAAGGGGTAATTCCTTCTATTAATTCAGTTCACTCTGGCCATTGATAGGAATTAGAGTCAGATTCCTGAAAATCTTACACTTGGGGGGAAATGTCTACTATAAATAAATATAAAGTGAAATACAATGTGAATGATTTTATCGTATCATATGTCTGCAGGTAACCAAAATTTCCTCTTCCAGTAATTAAAATGAATGTTTAGTGAATGAATGGGAACTTTTCATCATATTGTTCAAAACAGTTGTTTGAGATAAAAGCACAGGCATTAAAGCTGGGGGGAAAGAGAGGTAGATAGAATTTGACCTTTACCAAGCTGTCAGGGAAACGAAGATTCCCTAGTTCACAAACATGGTCTACCATCATAGAGAAATGCACAGTTACATCCTTCCAACAATATTTTGGCTATACCAAGTTTTTGTACAAAAATACTAAAACATGATTAATATTTGGTCAAGTGTAAGCATGTCACATGCATTATAATACATAAAAGGATAAGAGAAGAACATACATCTTCAGTCAATATATGTGGAAGCATTTGTTATGATAATATATGGCACATAAGTTTATTCTCTCTGATATTGTCTATTGAAAAGTTTTGAGCATTGGATTTGTGATGGTTATGGCAAATAATATAATGTTTCTAAAAATATTTATATATATGCACATATATGTAGTAGGAACTGCTAAATTATTAATGAAATAAAATAATAGAGATTGAAATTTCCAGTAAAAGGCATTGAACTAAATGGCAAAACGTGACAACATTACCTCTTACTTTGATATGAATTGCCTTTTTCTCTGTTAGATGAGGGTGATTATTTTGTTTTTCCTAATGGATTTTGTTTCCACTGATGAATTTTAAACACGGCTTAAAAATATATTGGAATACATTTTTTCTTATTCCTGTTATATTTCCCATCTGCCCATTGATTGGCGATATGGTTTGGCTGTGTCCCCAAACAAATCTCATCTTGATTTCCCATGTGTTGTGAGAGGGACCTGGTGGGAGGTAATTGAATTTTGAGGGCGGATCTTTCTCATGCTGTTCTTGTAAGAGTGAATAAGTCTCAGGAAATCTTATGGTTTTTAAAAAATGAAATTTCCCTGCACAAGCTCTCTTGTCTTGTCTGCTGCCATGTGAGACATACATGGCTTTCACCTTATGCCATGATTGTGAGGCCTCCCCAGTCACATGGAACTGTAAGTCCATTAAACCTCTTTCTTTTGTAAATTGCTCAGTCTTGGGTATCTCTTTATCAGCAGCATGAAAATGGACTAATACAGTAAATTAATACCAGTAGAGTAGGGTGCTGCTGAAAAGATACCCAAAAATGTGGAAGTGACTTTAGAACTGGGTAACAGACAGAGGTTGGAACAGTTTGGAGGGCTCAGAAGAAGACAGGAAAATGTAGGAAAGTTTGGAACTCCCTAGAGACTTGTTGAATGGCTTTGACCAAAATGCTGATAATGATATGGACAATGGAATCTAGGCTGAGGTGGTCTCTGATGGAGATGAAGAACTTGTTGAGAACTACAGCAGAGATGACTGTTGCTATTTCTTAGCAAAGAGACTGGTGGCATTTTGCCCCTGCGCTAGAGATTCGAGGAACTTCGAACTTGAGGGAGATGATTTAAGGTATCTGGTGGAAGAAATTTCTAAGCAGCAAAGCATTCAAAGGGGATGTGGGTGCTGGTAAAGGCACTCAGTTTTATAAAGAAAGCAGATCATAAAAGGAAATTCCATTTTCTGAGGAGAAATTCAAGCTGGCTAAAGAAATTTGCATAAGTAATGAGGAGTCAAATTCCAATCACCAAGACAATAAGGAAAATGTCTCCAGGACATGTCAGAGGTCTTCACAGCAGCACTTCCCATCACAGGCCCAGAGGCCTGGGAGGGAAAAGTGGTTTTGTCGGTGGGGCCCAGGATCCTTGGGCCATCTGCAGCCTAGGGACTTGGTGCCCTGTGTCCCAGCTGCTCCAGCTGTGACTGAAAGGGGCCAATGTAGAGCTCAGACCATGGCTTCAGAGGGTACAAGTCCCAAGTCTTGGCAGCTTCCATGTGGTGTTGAGCTTGCAACTATACAGAGGTCAAGAATTGGAATTTGGGAGCCTCTGCCTAGATTTCAGAGGATGTATGGAAATGCCTGGGTGTCCAGGGATAAGTTTGCTGCAGGGGTGAGGTGCTCATAGAGAACCTCTGGTAGGACAGTGTGGAAGGGAAATGTGAGGTTGGACCCCCATACAGAGTACCCACTGGAGTACCACCTAGTGGAGCTGTGAGAAGAGGGCCACCATCCTCCAGTCCCCAAAACAGTAGATCCACTGACAGCTTACACTGTGTTCTTTGCAAAGTCACAGACACTCAATGCCAGCCTGTGAAAGCAGCTGGGAGGAAGGCTGTATGTTGCAAAACCACAGAGGTAGAGATGCCCAAGACCATGGGAGCCCACCTTTTATATCAGCATGACCAGGATGTAAGACATGGAGTCAAAGGAAATCATTTTGGAGCTTTAAGATTTGACTGCCCTGCTGGATTTTGGATTTGCATGGGCCCTGTAGCCCCTTTGTTTTGGTCAATGTCTCCCATTTGGAATGGCTGTATTTACTGGATACCTGAACTCCTAGTGTATCTAGGAAGTAATTAACTTGCTTTTGATTTTACAGGTTCATAGGCAAAAGGGACTTATCTCGTCTCAGATGAGATTTTGGACTGTGGACTTTTGAGTTAATGCTGAAATCAGTTAAGACTTTGAGGAACTGTTGGAAAGGCATGATTGCTTTTGAAATATGAGAACATAAGATTTGGGAGGGACCAGGGGCAGAAAGATATGATTTGGCTGTGTCCCCACCCAAATTTCATCTTGAATTCCCATGTGTTGTGGGAGGGACCAGGTGGGAGGTAATTAATCACGGGGGGGGGGGGTCTTTTCTGTGCTGTTCTCCTGATAGCAAATAAGTCTCATGAGATCCAATGGTTTAAAAAAACCAGAGTTTCCCTACACAAGCTTTCTTCTCTTGTCTGCTGCCATGTGAGAAGCGCTTTTCACCTTCCGCCATGATTGTGAGGCCTCCTCAGCCATGTGGAACTATAAGTCTGTTAAACCTCTTTCTTTTGTAAATTGCCCAGTCTCAGGTATGTCTTTATCAGTAGCATGAAGATGAACTAATACAATGGGATTGATAAGATTTTGTGAGTGAATTGATAAGACAGGTGAGAAAGGAGTCAAATATATTTCTAGGTTTTTTGTCAGGGGGAAACTGGGTAGATGACCCTTTAATTCACAGAAATGAGAAAACAAACAGGGGTTGTGGGAGAACATTGTGAATTCAATTTTCATATATTAGAAGGTAAGAAGCTAATGTGCTATCAAACAGATATGTTGATTTGTTTTTCAGAATTGAGGCCTTAGGAGTACATACTGATTGGAGTGTCATGAGATAGAAATGACCTTTGAAGCTACAAGAGTAGATAAGTTCTACCACAAAAACTACAGACTGAAAAGAAAAGAAACATGAGTGCCTAGACTAATGTGAACTCCTAAGAGAGATACCTCGTTGAAGGGAAGGCTCGGGGAAACAAGAAGGGTCAAATAAATCAGGGCCCTGGTGACAGGTGAGAAAAAGACTGGAGGCCACATGGAGAATCTATCCCATAGAAAAATTCCAGTTGAGAAAATCTTGGTTTTGATCACCGGAGTCCTGTGTCTTGAACACTGCCCATGGATTATTTAGTGAAGGCACAAATCAAGTAATTTGTCATACTTACTTCCTGCTTCATCTTCACCTTTGGGCTCCATGGTTTGTCATTTTATTCACAAGCAACCTTGAACTTTGAGTATAAAGCTGCTTAAGTCTTCATTGTGTTCTGGGAAGGCAGCAAACTAACTTTTCCCTATTTAAGTGTTTGGTAGACAGTAGACAACCTTTGTGAAGTGAATGCTTACTCAGAAAAAAAATCCAATACAAAATAAAGGAGCTAAACAAATTAATCTATTTGTCCTTGTCTTTCTGTAGAGAAAAAATATGGACCAATTCCAGGGTCCAGGTATAGAGAACGTAATGCCAAGCAGTAATTATTTTTTTAAGATAAGCTAAATAATATGCACTATGACTCAGTGCATATTATTGATCCTCAAAATATAGTTGAATTTAAATGAATTATCTAACAGCTGGCTGACCTGTGAAAATGCCATAATCAATACTCTGTTGGTTAATACTGAGTGTCAACTCGATTGGGTTGAAGGACAGAAGTATTGATCCTGGGTGTGTCTGTGAGGGTGTTGCTAAAGGAGATTAATATTTGAGTCAATGGGCTGGGAAAGGCAGACCCACCCTTAATCTGGTGGGCACCATCTAATCAGCTGCCAGAGAATATAAAGGAGATAGAAAAATGTGAAAAGGCGACACTGGCCTAGCCTCCCAGCCTACATCTTTCTCCCATGCTGGATGCTTCCTGCTCTCAAATATCAGACTCCAAGTTCTTCAGTTATGAGACTCAGACTGGCTCTCCTCCTCCTCTACCCTGCAGACAGCCTATTGTGTGACCTTGTGATCAGTACATTAATACTTAATAAACTTATATATATATATATGAATTTTTATATATCCCATTAGTTCTGTCCCTCTAGAGAACCCCAATACAGATATGTCATTAAGGATACACAGTTTTCCCAGCAAAGCCTAATTCTTTTGATAGAATCTACTAGATTTGTAGATTAAAGGAATGATGTAGGCACAATGTATCCGTATTTCAGAAAGGTATGCATTTTTTTGGAAGACAAGAAATGGTGAATTGTTCCCTGGATAACAGAACATTTAAATGGATTTTGAACTGGTTCAGCACTATTAGGTTTTGAATGAGAAGTCCCAAATAAATGGAATCAGGAATTAGGAATGCTTTTATATTAAAGATTTAATCAAGGCTGGCTAGTCTGGAATGTCTTGAATTTATCACTTAATATCCTACCTGCCTGATTCTGGATTTAAACTGAGAGTTGATTAAATATGAGCTACTATTGGGAAGAATAGGAATGAGACACCTCAATTAATACACAAAAGTCAAAGGAAATTATCTGATACACTGTGAAAAACAACTATTTTATAGAATTATTGGTTTATGACTGCAGAAACTACTTGGGTTAAATAGTTTCTTACTATAGCCTTTAGTTTTCCTCTTTTCTTCTCACAGTATAACATCTGATAGCTCAAAACTAAAGACACTACTGAGAAAAAAAATTAGTAAGCTTATCTATGGCTAAGGGATTCTACAATACAGTAATCATAAATGGGTGTGTATCAACAGATGGCAACTTGAAAAGGTTGCAGAGGTATCTTTGGAGATGTTCTATGGGACACAAGGTATTCATCCCTATCATTTGGCTCTTTGATTCTCTGTAACTACCTCCCTGCAACTCACTCCCTAAAGTTTCCAGAACAGGAATATTCGGATAAGATTCCTGGGGACTCTTCTAAGTCTCCTCAAACTCTTGATCCGGCGAATTTTTTCCACATCAGCCACATGTACAAGCCTATTTGTGTATATAAATGTAAAAACACACTGGCTGCCTTGTAACATGCAATATATTCAATCTAATGCTTAGAATTAGTGTTTTTGAATAGTCTCTGCGTGTCCAATAGAACTTCTGGAAATTGATAAAAATCAGGAAAATCAGAGGATTTTTAGGATTGCTATTCCCAAAATTTAATATTAACTAATTTCTGTACATAACTGTTTTTGTTATATCTTCTTACATTTCAATTGTATAGTTTATATTTTTTACTATCATTTATCTATAAAGATAGCAGTAAATTTATGTGACTTTATAGCAATGTACATTATCTTGAATGCAGACTGAGCATTTTTAACTGATGAAGTGTTCTATCAAAGCCTCTCACCGATCAGAAAGTGAGGGCATAGAAGTGCTGCTGAGTCTGCAGTTTACATGAATTGGGAAAGTTAAATTAACTAATAGTAGCCTGGATGTGATAAATATTTTAAGGATTATGCAAGTGTATGTGTGTATGAGTGTTTTTCTGTGTATGTACCTGTAAGATAGACAGAGAGCAAGAGAGAGACCTGGCAAATTGGGATGAGTGTTGCTCAGAAACACGATACCAAGAAATAATAATGCAATTTACTGGTAACAGAGAAACAATGCATTGAATCATAAAAGCTACATATTTGGTTTTATGACATAACATTTATATAATAAGTATAATTTATTAGTTTTTTTAAAATTATAACTTCAGATCTCTTCATGGATGCTCACTTAACTATTGCTTGTGGGCCAAGGTGTCAATATACATAATATTCTAAAAATTAACTATAAGTAATACTAACACAATTTTAAAATCCAAAATACTACTTTCCATTCTAGCGTGTAATTTTAATTTTATATCTACAAGTTTTAATAGCACTCCTATTACTAGAGTAATTAAAAACAAAAGTAAAATCACGACATTATAATTTTTTTTTTTTTTTTTTTTTTTTGAGACAGAGTGTTGCACTGTCGCCCAGGCTGTAGTGCAGTGGCACAATCTCTGCTCGCTACAATCTCTGCCTCGTGGGTTCAAGTATTTCTTCTGCCTCAGCCTCCCAAGGCGCTGGGACTACAGGTGTGTACCACCATGCCCAGCTAATTTTTTTGTAGTTTTAGTAGAGACGGGGTTTCACCATGTTGGCCAGGATGGTCCCAATATCCCGACTTTGTGATCTGCCCGCCTTGGCCTCCCAAAGTGCTGGGATTACAGGTGTGAGCCACTGTGCCTGGCCAATTTTTTTTTTTAATAATTATTCTATAATTAGCCGAGCAATGATGTTGACATCTTTTGAATCATGCTAGTTGTACATTACAACCAAGACAAAGACTGTATTAAAATGAGCATTAAAAAGAAAAATTAGAATGAGTGAGACTTACCAATGTTCAGCCTCCCCCTACAAGATGATTTTATGGCTGGAAGATGAAAAGTATCAAACTCCTCAAGATTTCCCTGGAAGGAAAAATGAGAGATAGATTTAATTCACATTTTCTCACAGTTATGTCACATTTAAGTCAATACTGACAATAAAGGAATGAACTTTTAGGGTTCACTGTAATTATCCACATCTGATCCCTTTCCTACATACAACTACATTTTCAACATTTCTTTCTTCCTAGACTCTTCAGTTGCTACCTGTTCTCCACTGTTACTCTTTCTAAACCATGATCTAATTTCACCTAGTTCAGAGAGCCATAATTTTTAAATTTCTATTTTGCTCATAGGTTTATTCTAACATTAACACACATTCCATCATCTATCTTTTTGCTTTTTTCATGGATCTGCCTTATTTCCTCTATTAAATTTTTAATTCAGCAATCTGATTCTCTTCTGTGTGTATTCAAAATACAGTTGAACTTTGGTATTGTGACTACTTAGCAAGGGCAAGATCTACTCATGCCCATATATTAGTTGAAGAGTCACAGTCCTACCTACCCATGCCTGAAATGACCACTGCCAAAATATCCACTGACTGACTTATAAATGACTTAAGGTTTTCAAAGGAAAATACTGCAATTCTTGCTTAGGACTAGTAGAAAATGAAATCTAATATTTTTACAGGCCTTTAATGAATAATGTTTAAAAAAAGTGCAAGGTACTACTATACTTTTCTGCTGACTTTTTCAGAACCTAAGCTAAATGACATTTATTGAGCAGTTAATATGTGCCAGGTGCTTTATATATAGCATATTAATCTTCAGAGCAACCTAATGTGGTAAAAGGGACTTACTGTTGATTTATTTATTTTTTCTCTCTCTCTTTTTTAGATGGGAAACCTGAGGCAAACAGAATTTCAGTTACTTGCCCAAAGCCTCTTGGTCTGTAAATTGGTAGCGGTGGAAATGAAATACAGGCAAATCTGACTGAGAGCCTTTCACTCTACCTACATTGATATGCTAGCCGTGTCTACAAATTACATATACTACTAAATGGAAACGAATGCTAGAAGGAAAGAACGGGAAAGATAATTTTACAAATCATCAAAGCACAGAACTGAAAATTTTAAAAGTAGAAATTTATAAAGGATTCTGCCCTTTGTAACTCTCCCCCAACATACCTCAGGCAATCTTAGAATCAATGTTTCCTTGAAAATAATCCAAAAAGTTGTACAACCACGTATATATACACATATATATATATATATATATATATATGTATTTATATAAATATATAGGATTGTATTGGGGAGTTTAAAAGAAAAATGACATTCCATTCTGAATATCTATATTGACATCCAACATTATCAAATATCTCTTTATAATACATTAGAATTTTAATTATATAAAAATTTATTTTGACACCAGGTCTCACTCTGCCCTAGACTGGAATGCAATGATACAGTAACAGCTCAACCTCCCAGCCTCAGGTGATCCTCCCTCCACAGCCTCTCAAGTAGCTGCAGCCTCAACCTCCCAGCCTCAGGTGATCCTCCCTCCACAGCCTCTCAAGTAGCTAGGAATATAAGTGTGAGTCACAATTTTTTTTTTTTTGTATTTTTTGTGGAGACAGGGTTTCTCCATGTTGCCTGGTCTGCCTGCTTCAGTTTCTGAAAGTGCTGGGATTACAGGCTTGAGTCACTGTGCCCAGCCTTTAAGTAAGATTTTAAATGACTCTTAATTTGAACCTCTACATTAATTGCTCTGTTTTTGAACATCTTCAGTGTTTGTATATTACTATTGACAAATATGGTATTGGTAAGACCTGAATATAATTTTGAGCTTTTTGTGCTACAAACTTCATATTTTCCCAAACCAGTCCTTTTTCTTAAACCAGCCATTTATTTTCCAGAAATAAGGTAATATTTAATAATGACATCATTTGAAACTTTTGCATAGGAATACTCTTACTTTTTCTTTCTGGAAGATGTTTCACAGGTTATTAGATTTATTATAAAAATCATTTTATCAATATTTATAGAATGCATTTAATTTAGAGATGGATATAGCTTACAGCACCCTCTCCACTTAAGGGTTAGGAAAACAAGTCTTAAGCAGGTTGGATTACTGCCTGATGTTATACAGTTTATTCTTAGAAGACCTTGGATATTTTTTCTCTCTCTCTGCTCTTAGAAGTTGGCTTTCCTGCTGTTTCTTTTTGTTTTGTTTATTCTGTGTTGTATTGTTTTGATTTTTTGGCATTTCATACTTTTAGCTTTCACAAAAAGAAGTGAATAACAGATTCTCTCTCACACACACACATGCAAATACACACAAGAACACATGTGTTGTGTAAAAAAGTGCTGTTTACCTTTAAAGTCACTACTTACATAAGATCCGTTATTACAAATTTAGAAGCCAATTTTCATTCTTCATTCATACTAATCATTTTCAAAACTTTCATGAGCATCTAAGTCACAAAATAAATCCTATCCCATAGCCACTGATTTTAATTCTTAGAACACTAGAGCTGAGTATGCAATATTTTACAAACCCTAGCAGTTAAGGAGACATGCAATTTTGGGGAAAAAGGAAAATTTACAAAGTATGTTTTCTGCTCTAATTGCCAAATAAATTATATAAAAGAGAGGTTTCTGAGGGTTATAAAGGTCTACAATTATAAGAAAAATTGAAAAGAAAAAATGTATGCTTCTCTTGAAAGCCTTTTAGGCTTTGTAAACAAAAGAATTCTATAAACACATATGAAATATACCTAATTGTCTAATAAAATACGCACATAATGAAGAGACATATAAAATGCTTGTTATGAACTCCTCATAAAAATCATAAATATAATAATGCAAACAATTGCCTTCAATTCACAAATAAAGCTAAAATTAAATTTATCATACTGAAATTCTATCTTTCTTACAATAACCTCCGATTCTTTAACCTCTAAATTGTTTCTTCCACATAAATTCCTGACTTTTTCTTCTTCTTGCATTCTGTCTCAACTCTTGTCTTTACTTTTTTTTTTTTTTTTTTTTAAAGAACTTTTAAGTTCATGGGTACACGTGCAGGTTTGTTACATAGGTAAACATGTGTCATGGGCATTTGTTGTGAGGATTATTTCATCACCTGAGTTTTAAGCCTAATACCTATTAGTTATTTTTCCTGATCCTCTCTCTCATCTCAACCTCCACCCTCCAATAGGCCCCAGTGTATGTTGTTCAACTCTATGTGTTCATGTGTTCTCATCATTTAGCTCCCAGTTATGTGAGAACATGCAGTATTTGGCTTTCTGTTCCTATATTATTTTTCTAGAGATAACGTTCTCAAGCTCCATTCAAGTCCCTACAAAGGACATGATTTTGTTCTTTTTTATGGCTGCATAGTATTCCATGATATATGTGGCACATTTTCTTTATCCAATCTATTATTGATGGTCATTTAGGTTGATTCCATGTCTTTGCTATTGTGCATAGCGCTGCAACGAACATACACATGCATGTGTCTTTACAATATGTTGTTCACAATAGAACAATTCATATTCCTTTGAGTATATACTTAGTAATAGCATTGCTGGGTTGATGTTATTTTTGTTTTGAGTTCTTTGAGGAGTCTCCACACTGTCTTCCACAGTGGTTGAACTAATTTGCACTCCCACCAACAGTGTATAAGCATTACTTTTTTCCCCACAATCTTGCCAGCATGTATTATTTTTGACTTCTTAATAATAGCCATTTTGACTGGTATGAGATAATATCTCATTGTTGCTTTAATTTGCATTTCTCTAATGATCAATGATGAGCTGTTTTTCAGTATGGTTGTTGGATGCATGTATGTCTCTTTTGAGAAGTGTCTGTTCATGTCCTTTGCCCACTTTTTAAAGTGGTATTTTTTTTCTTGTAAATTTGTTTAAGTTCCTTATAGATGCTGGATATTACACTTTTGTCAAAGGAATAGTTAGCAAAAATTTTATCCCGTTCTGTAAGTCGTCTATCTGTTGATAATTTCTTTTGCTGTGCAGAAGCTCTTTAGTTTAGTGAGATCCCGTTTGTTGATTTTTACTTTTGTTGCAATTGCTTTTGGCATCTTCTCATGAAGTATTTCCCCATGCCTATGTCCTAAATGGTATTGCCTAGGTTATCTTCCAGTGTTTTTATGGTTTTAGGTTTTACATTTAAGTCTTTAATTTCCTGCTCTTCTTAGTTCCCTATCCAGGTTGACCCTGGGTCTACCTCTCCACACCCTCATCATTTCACCCTTCCTTCAGTCTCACCAACCTGCTAATTAACAACTCCAGACCAATCTTACGGTCCATTTCCCCCATCCCAAATTTTATGGTGTCCAAATATGATAGCTTTAATTTCTTATTAATGAAATTTCCTTTAATGGTTTCCTGATTAATAACAATTTACTTAATATAAAATTAGGCAGAAGATAAGGAATAAATACCAGCAAAATAGCATGCTTCTGACAAGTAACTTTGGCCCCTGTTGAGGAAGCAGAATGCCTATATCTTCATTTGTTTGTGTTTAAAACTTAGCAGGACATAGGTGACTGTCTAAATAATGAGGTGGAACATACCTGACCAATGATCATTTCAGATTCCCACTGGCCTATAGGTCTAAAATAAGCTTCACTCTTAGATATATTCAACATTGGTATCTGGCAGTACACTCACTGATACTCACACTGCTTATCTCCCAAATAAATGCAGTATCAGGTATTTCAAAGAAAGATATGAATTTATTAATTATTTTTAAAAAGTCAGAACAGGTTAGGGCTGACAGTTTACATACACTAGTGGAATCTCTACTTTCTCAGCCCTATTTGGATCCCTTTCTTCTTCACATCTATGCCACATAAATAGTAGCTTGTTGACAGGTAAATGGGCATCAGCATGTTACACACATGCTTGACACCCTGATGTTTTTGACTGCCAACCCTGGATAAACATTCTAAAGCCCATTTGCTTATTGAGCAACAAGTTTATCAGCATTTAAGCATCACATTCAGATTGTAGCCCACCATAAAATGAGAACTGACCACTTAGATATCAAATTGAATAGCAGCAGGGCACACACACACACACACACACACACACACACACTTTGACAGGATTCCACAAATAGCACAAATAATTTTTAATATTTATCCATTTATTTATTTTTACATAGGAACTCACTCTGTTGCTCAAGGTGAGTGGAGTGGCACAATCATGGTTCACTCTAGGCTCAATCTCTCAGGCTCAAGTGATCCTCCCACCTCAGTCTCCTTGAAGTAGCTGAGACTACAGGTACGTGACACCATGCCTAGTTAATTTTTTAATATTTTGTTTTGTAGAAATGGGGATTCACTATGTTCCCCAGAATGGTCTTAAACTCCTGGACTGAAGGAGTCCTTCTGCCTCAGCCTCCCAAAGTGCTGAGATTTCAAGAGTGAGCCACCATGTCCCACAAAATAATATTTAAAATAAAAAAACTGATATGACTTGGATTTTTGTCACCACCCAAATTTCATATCAAATCATAATTCACAGTGTTGGAGGTGGGACCTGGTGGGAGGTGATTATGATGGGTGCAGTTTCTCATGGTTTAACACCATTCCCCTTGGTGGTGTTGCAGCAAGAGTGAGTAAGTATGAGATCTGGTCATTTAAAAGTGTGCAGCACCTCTCCATACCCTTCTTCTCATTCCAACCATATGAAGATGCCTGCTCCAGCTTCGCTTTCTGCCATGAGTAAAAGTTCCTTGAGGCCTCCCCAGTCATGCTTCTGTATATTGTGAAACTGTGAACTAATTAAACCTCTTTTATTTATAAATTACCCAGTCTTGAGTATTTCTTTATAGCACCGAGAAAACAAGCTAATTAAGAAACTGACACACATTCACTTTACATTTAATGGATGGTTTAAACAAGAAAAGTTTTCCATGGGAATTGACTATTAATATATGAGAGAGCAACAATCTTTATTTTCTTAGAAAAGATGTCATTTATCTTACATGCAAAAAAACTGTTTTGTTAACCTGCAACTTTAATATCTAGAAAATAATTCCATTGAAGGCAGCTTTAAAGAGAGCTCAAATATCTCATCTTAAATGAGAAAGAAAAACAAAGGAAACAGACAAAGCTCTTATAGGCTTTGTAGCCTATATAGTTACTATGCTCTCCATTTTCTTTTCAGTCATGTTATCTCAAAAAGTAGTTTAATTTCAATACCTCTATTTCCGAACCTTTTCATCACACCTTGTAAATGAGAGTCTTTCTACTGATGTTAATGTGTCTGAAATTGCCAATGACTTTCATATTCATAATTCCAAATGCAGCTTTAAATTTATTTTATCGATATCATCTAATATTCATATTCATAATTCCAAATGCAGCTTTAAATTTATTTTATTGATATCATCTAATATTTGGTTCGACTGAACACTGGTACCATTTTACAACTTACCTCCTGACTTCCATGATGCTACTTTTCTCTTGATTTCTTTCTATAACTCTGTTTATGCCTTCTTAATTATTGATCATGTGTATCTCATATTTTTTCTCAGGACTTCATCTTTAACATTTTGCCCTTTTCATTCTATAACATCTCTCATAATGGCTTAATACAAAGCCATGGCTTGAATAATAACCTATTTCTGATAAATCCCAAATATATAGCCCCCAAATTGAACATTTTTACATGAATGTCCCAAAGACACCCTTGATTCAACTTGTGAAAATATCCAATTACCCTTATTCTACTAATCTGATTTTGTGTTCTCTATCTCAGTGAACAATAACAATAGATAACATTGGTTAAACACTTATAATGTATCATACACTTCTAATATCTTAATGTAGTTACTCCACAACCTCGTATGGGAGATACTAATATTGTCACCATTTTGAAAATGACAGAAATGATCCTCAAAGAGACAAAGTTACTTGCCTGAATTCACACAGCTAATACTTATTAGAGCTGGGTCTCAAACAGACTGCCCATACACTTCACCATTACACCTTGGAATATTTGCCCAGTTGCACAAATCAGATAATTTGGACTCACTTTATATTTTTATTTTATTCATCTATTCTCAGAGAACTGTAGTCACTTAGTTTTCTAGATTATGGGGATAAAATCTTGTGTTATTATTGTATCCATTCCCTCCCCTCCATCCTTATGGCCCTGACCTTGGTTTAGATCTTCACTTCTCTCCCAGATTGTTTTAACAATTATTGCCCTTTATACTAGTCCCTAACAACTGATGATAAACTTTCATCTCTGACCTTGATTCCAAACACTTTATTCTTCTGTTGCTTATAATGTGTCTAAGTAAAAAAATGTATGACTATGAAAAACATTACCCTAAATGCCATCTTAGTGTTCAATTGGCTACATAAAAAAGGTGTATAGACATATGCATAGTTTTGTTGTTCACAAAACTCTGTCTCTATAGCTCAATTTCCTATGGAATTAAATTCAAATAATCAAAATTATAATTGAATTATCAAAAAATTTGAAAGCATCTAAAAAATTATGAAATAAAAAGGACCATCCTGAGGGACGATGTTAACTTCACTTCTCAGGTCCACAAGGGGCGTTTTCAAAGGCAAGAACTTCCCAGTGCCATGCCTCCAACCACCTCCCCATCCAGGAACCTAGAGTTCTTTGTTTAACTTTCCCATTCTCGAGCTAGGTAAAATTCCAGGTGAACTTCCTTTGTTTAGAAAGTCCATCAAAAGCTCTGGGGGAGGAGGCTTTAATTGTGGGCCAAGCAGCCAGTCCAGCATAGAGTCGAACATCACTCCAGAGGAAGTTTGAAAAAAACTCCTCTCATTGGACAAAAACATAAATGGGGCAGGAATAACTTCAAAGTTAAAACTCCACTGCACCTTACCTGAGCAGATTTCCCTCTCTGGGATCCCTTCCCACAAAAGCATGGGAGTTTCTCTCTCTCTCTCTGCCTAATAAATTGCTCTCTGCAAAACTCTTTGGGTCTGATATTTATTTAACCAGTAAGCTCACCATGGCCAGGGCCTCTCTCCCGTTCCTGGGGCAACAGAGCCCAAGAACCTGGGACACCCAGTTATATCTGTGGTGAGCCAGCCAGGAAAAACATTGTGGGAGACTGTGTTACTTTGGAGCAGTGAGTGCCTGGGACCCCATTAGCTTGCTGCAATCTGTCCTAGTCGCTTCTCTTGAATCTTCTGGGGGAGAGCACCTGGCGAAGGGCTGCCAGGTCTGCATGGGACCACACACAGTCCCAGAGGTGGGACCGGGTAGATACTGTCTGCAGAAAGCAAGAGGTCCAGCTCCTGTTGGGCCGCGCACACAGCAGTGGCTGGGCTGGATGGGCACGCTCCAAGTGGCCACGTCTGGGTCAGGCAGGCACAGTTGCTGATAAGGCTCCACCCAGCCTCTAAATAGTGCAGGCCAGCCAAATTTTAAAGGCATATCATTCAGCCTTCTCCAAACCAGCTTCCTTTTCTGGCTGTACTTTGTTTCTCTGGGCCAGTTGCCTACGGTGTGGGAGGACACAGATGAGGGAGACGGGGTGTGACAGGCCAGGCCCAGGGGCTCTGCAGATTGCAGTGCTCCCCACCACCTGAGGAGAGCAAGCTCCCCCCGAGCCAGCCCACTAACCCAGGAATGCCAGGTCTGCTGGCTCGCTGGCCATGCAGTCCAGGCCATGAACTGAGCCCCCAAGCAGGGCGCCGCACATGCTGTGAGGCCCACTTTCAAATAGCATGGCTGCCAGAATTTGAATGGCACAGGCGCCACTGCTGCTCTGGGAGAAGCGAGGCAGGCAAGTTAACGCAATCCAGCCCGCAGGGCGGGGCCCACAGGGAGGGGCTTGCAGGGAGTCCCGCTGCTCCTGGTGCAATGAGGGAGCAGCCTGCAACCCGTTTCTGGGTGGAGGCAAAGGCACAGGGATGGGCCCAATACACGTACATGGCCATAGTGAACAGCAGCACTGTCGGGGGGCACAGCTTTGGCGCCCTGCCCCTGGCCCAGCAGTGGCAGCCCAGTGACTCATGCCTGCAGTGCCCTTTGGCTTATGCCTATGAGAACTTCCTGCAGTATAAATGCACAGAGCTAGTTCCCTTAGTCTGCAGTGCTAGATTAAGTACTAATGGAGTTAGAGTCTTATCAGTGGGTACTAAGGGGCTATAGAATATTCTGTTTATTATCATCCACAGATTTCCCAATCCAACTGAATGGTGCCAGAATCTAATAATGTACAACTTGTCTTGCCCAGGATCAGCTCTCTACATGGTAAAACTTCTCCATCTAGAATACCATATTCAGACCTGGTCCAGGGCTCAAATAGTTAATTACAAGCCCCACAACCCTAGGCCATATTCCTATAATGGAGAGTAGGGGAGTGGAGAAGGCCTGAGTCCTGAGGGTATTGTTTCGGCCTTGGCCATGTGGCCATCCAGCCTTCTTCAGAATTGCTGTGCTTAGAGGTGCCTCCCTAGGATTTTATCCTCCTTGGACACTTTTATAATCAGACCTATGTTAATTGAACTCTTGCTGGGGAATATTGGTACCCATTGCCCAAGCCTCACTGGCCTAGGTTTCAGGGAATTGCCAGTAGGGACCACTAATCCAGGCAGTCCCCCATGTCCTTGTCATGGTCAATAGGGACATGTAGACAGTGAGCATGTGCCATTATGCTGGTAAGAATGATTAAACCCAGCACAGGGGGGTCCCAGAAGATGGTCATGCATCTTGGGCCAATGAAGTTACAAGGTGCTATAACTGGGGGACTCCACAGGGCTATCACTATAAATGGGGGATGCTACAGGCCTAGCAGCTGCAAAGAATAACCACGGATGTGGCCATTCCTGTGTTCAGTTTCAGATTTTGCCTTCCCAAGGCAAAATCTCCTTTAAAGTGTATCCTGGATAACTGGGACCAATTTGGCACATGATCCCTGAAGAAGGAGCAGCTCACTTTTCTCTGCCAAACAGCATGGCTGCGATACCCTCTTCCAAGTAGAGAATCCTGGCCTCCTAAGGGAAGTATAAATTACAACACCCCCATTGTACAATTAGACATGTTCTGTAAGAGCGAAGGTAAATGGTTTGAGGTTCCCTATGTGCAAGTTTTCTTATGTCTAAGGAATAATCCTCAGCTATGTAAGGCCTGTATCCCATACCCTACTGGTCCCTCCTCAGGACAACCTCCACATTTAGGACTCCCTGTAGCTCCTCCCTCCACTGAAGCTGACCAGGTCCCCTCAGCTCCTGCCACTCAGGAGAAATCAGGGAAGGCCAAAGTGGCCCAAGCATCTCAAGCTACTGAGGTGCCCCACCTTTGCCCCTACAGGCAGTAGGAGAATTTGGCCCAACCAAGGTATATACTCCCTTTTCACTTTCTGACTTAAAGCAAATCAAGGTGGACTTAGGAAAATGTTCAGATGACCCGAACAAGCACATATATAGGGTTTGACTAAGCAATAACATAATATCTTTCCAATCTAATTCAAAGGCCTGGATCAGTCCTTTGAATTAGATTGGAAAGATATTATGTTACTGCTTAGTCAGACCCTAACCAGCAAAGGGAGAGAGGCTGCTGTAGCAGTGGGTCAAGAGTTTGGGGACACATGGTACCTTAGTCAAATAGATGACCAAATGATGCCAGAGGAGAAGGAGAGATTCCCTATAGGTAGACAAGCAGTCCCTAGCATTGACCCTCACTGGGATCCTGATCCAGAACAGAGGGACTGGAGTTGTAGGCACCTATTAACCTGCGTACTTGAGAGATTAAGGAAGAAGCCCATGAACTATGCAGTGTTATACACCATAACTCAGGGAAAGGAAGAAAATCCACCAGCCTTCCTTGAGCAGTTATGGGAGGCCTTAAAAAAGTATACTCCCCTGTCACCAGACTCCATTGAGGGTCAGTTAATAGAAAAGGACAAATTTATTATGCAATCAGCAGCAGACATTAGGAGAAAGGTCCAGAAGCTGGTCCTGGGGCCAGAACAGAACCTAGAATCATTACTAAATCTAGCAACCTTGGTGTTTTATGGTAAACAGCAGGAGGAACAGGCTGAAAGGAACAGGAAATATCAGAGAAAAGCTGCAGCCTTAGTCATGGCCTTCAGGCAAGCAGACCCAAGGGGCTCAGAGCCGAGGAAGGCTTGGGTTAGCCACCAGTCTGGCAAAGCTTGCTACCACTGCTGTCTAATGGGACATTTTCTCTAACTGTCCCTAGAGAAAGGGACCATTGCCTCGTCCTTGCCCACTGTGCCAAGGGGATCACTGGAAGGCACAATGTCCCAGGGGACAAAGGTTCCCAGGGCCTGAGGTGGCCAACCAGATGACATAACAGCAGGACTGAGGGTGCCTGGGGCAAGCACCAGCACAAGCTATCACCCTCATTGAGCCTCACGTAAAGCTAACCATAGAGGTCCAGGAGGTTGATCTCCTCCTGGACACTGGCATGGTCTTCTCTGTTTTATTTTCCTGTCCTGGAAAGTTGTCCTCCGAGTCTGTAACTGTCCGAGGAATCCTAGAACAAGCAGTCTCCTGATATTTCTCCCAATCCCTAAGCTGTAACTGGGTAGATATGCTCTTTTCCCATGCCTTCCTCATGGCAGAAAGTCTCACTCCCTTACTAGGATGAAACCTCTTAGCCAGAGCAGGAGCCATTATCTATACGAACTTCATCAGGGAGGAAACCCCTCTATGCTTCCCATTATTTAAAGAAGGGATTAATCCCAAGGTTTGGGCAATGGACAGACAATTTGGACAAGGCAAAGAATGCCTGCACAATTCAAATAAGGCTAAAAGATCCCACCTCTTTTCCTTACCAAAGACAGTATCCCCTAAAACTGGGAGCCAAAAAGCGGCCACAGAACATTATAAAGAACTTAAAAGCTCAGGGTCTAGTAAAGGCCTGTAATAGCCCTTGCAATACTCAGTTTTAGGAGTACAAAAACCTAATGGACAATAGAGGCTGGTGCAAGATATCAGGCTTATTAATGAAGCTGTAATCCCTTTATACTCCGCTGGACCCAACCATTATACCTTGCTCTCTCAAATACCAGGCAAGGCACAATGGTTCACAGTCCTGGACCTTCAGGATGCCTTCTTCTGTGTTCCATTACAGCCTGACTCCGTTTCTATTCCCCTTTGAAGACCCTTTAGACTCACCAGACATTGTTACCCCAGGGCTTTTGAGATAGCCCCCACTTGTTTAGCCAGGCTCTAGCTCAGGACCTTAGTAATTTTTCACATCCAGGTACCCTGGTTCTTCAATATATGGATGACTTACTTTGAACTGCAAGCTCGCAAACTCAGTGTCAATAGGCTGCCCAGGACCTCCTAAACTTTTTGTCACCTGTGGATATAAAGTTTCCAAATCAAAAGCCCAACTTTGTAGGCAAGAGGTAAAATACTTAGGGCTAGTCTTGTCTAAGGGCACTTAGGCCCTTGAAAAAGAGCATCTCCAACTCATATTGGCCTTCCCTCATCCAAAGACCTTAAAACAGTTGTGGGGATTCTTAGGAATAACTGGTTTCTGCTGATTATGGATTCCCAGATAGGGTAAAATAGCCAAACCCCTGTACACTCTAATTAAGGAAACCCAAAAAGCTAACACCCAACCAATCAATGGAACCCTATCGCTAAGGCAGCCTTTCAGACTGAAAGCAGGCACTACCACAGGCTCCAGCTCTAAGCCTTCTTACAGGAAACGACTTCTCCCTATACGTTACAAAAAAGTCAGGAGTGGCACTGGGGGTCCTCACCCAGATTTCAGGGACTACACCACAACCAGTGGCATACCTAAGTAAGGAAATTAATGCAGTAGCAAAAGGCTGACCACACTGCTTGCTAGTCATAGCCGCAGAGGCTATACTGGTCTCAGAAGCAGTTAAAATAGGGTAAGGGAAAGATCTAACTGTATGCACTTCACATGATGTAACTGGAATTCTGGCCTCTAAAGGAGGCTTATGGCTGTCTAACAACCGCCTACTCAAATATCAGGCCTTAATGCTCGAAGGGCCTGTACTTCAGCTGCTCACATGTGCCGCCCTCAGTCCAGATACTTTTCTTCCTGAGGAAGAAGCAGACACAGAACATGACTGTCAGCAGGTTATAGCTCAGAACTATGCAGCTCGAGGGGATCTCTTAGTAACTCCTCTAGCTAATCCTGACCTTAATCTATACACTGACTGAAGTTCATTTATGGAGAATGAGTTCAAAAGGCAGGATAGGCAGTAGTCAGTGATCAAAGAGTCCTTGAAAGTATTTCTCTTCCTCCTGGAACTAGTGCCCAGCTGGCAGAACTAGTAGCCCTCACTCAAGCTCTAAAATTAGGAAAAAGAAAGAGAATAAACATATATACAGATTCCAAATATGCTTACCTGGTTCTGCATGCTCATATAGCCATATGAAAGGAAAGAGAGTTCCTAACCTCAGCAGAAACTCCCATTAAATACCATAATGAAATTTTAGAGAAGGACCTTTAATACGGGAGAACCTTCTCCAGGGAACTAGACCTCAATACTCGTCCAAAGAGGTAGAGTGGGCAATCTCCCAGGGACATACTCTTCTTCCTTTAGGATGGCTAGCTACAGAGGAAGAAAAAGTACTCCTACCTGCTGCCAGCCGGTGGAAATTACTTAAAACCCTGCATCAAACCTTCCATATGAGTATAGAGAATACATATCGGATGGCCAAATCTATATTTACAAAAAAAGATCTCTTCAAGGCTGTTCAATAAATAGTCAAAGGATGTGAAATATGACAGAAAAGTAATCCTTTGGCACATCGGAAATCTGGGGAACAGCAAGCTGGTCATTATCCAGGTGAGGACTGGCAAATGGACTTTACTAATATGTCTAACTTGGGGATATCAATATCTGCTAGTGTGTGTAGATATATACACTAACTGGGTTAAGACTTTCCCCTGCAGAACAGAAAAAGCCCAAGAGGTAATAAAAGTCCTGATTAATGAAATAATCCCTAGATTCAGACTCCCTCCCTGTCTTCAAAGCAATAACACCCCTGCCTTCAAAGATGCATAGACTCAAGAAATTTCCAGGAAGTCTGGAATACAGTATCATCTCCACTGTACTTGGAGGCCTCAGTCCTCAGGGAAAGTGAAGATGAATGAAATTCTTAAAAGACATGTAAACAAACTGGCACAGGAAACCCACCTCCTATGGCCTTCCCTATTGCCAATAGCACTCTTAAGGGCTCAAAACTCTCCTCAGAATATATGACTCAGCCTCTATGAGATGCCTTTATGAACAGCCCTTTTTAACTAATGATCTTGTATTAGACAGGGAAACAGCAGATCTAATAAAAGATATAACCTCCTTGGCTAAGTACCAACATGTTCTTAGGACCTTACCTGAAGGACACCCTAGAGAAAAAGGGAAAGAGTTGTTCTGCCCTGGAAACTTGGTGCTTGTTAAGTCTCTCCCCTCAGGCTCTCCCTCTGTAGGCCCATCTTGCGAAGGACCATTTTCAGTTATTCTGTCTACCCGAATGGTAGTTAAGGTGGTGGGAATTGACTCATGGATTCATCACACTTGGCTGAAGCCTTGGACACCTCAAGAAAATCATAGGTTCTCCACTCTGCAGCCTGAAGTTCCAAGAGATGACCCTTCACACAGCTGCAGGCAGTTAGAGGATCTACGTTTGCTCTTCCAACAAGATCCCCAGCAAAGTAACTACTCATGAGTCTAATTTATATCCTAGTATTAATAGGACTATCCCTTTTAACTTTGTTACCTGCAACTGGACTCTGGAACCACAGTTATTCCTTTCATAGTGGTGGGGGGTTGGGAAATAGGAAAACTTGGCACTGGCATTAGAAAAGTTACTACCTCTGCTTAGTTACTATAAGCTATCTCAGGAGTTAAATGATAACATGGAAAAGGTTGCTAATTCTCTCTGCATAGGCAACTCACTCTGCAAAAACAGCTTAACTCTTTAGCTGCCATAGCTCTTCAAAGTAGAAGGGCCCTAAATCTGCTAACAGCAGTGAAAGAAGGAACATGTCTCTTTCTATGAAAAGAATCCTGCTACTTTATAAACCAATTAAGTGTTGTCTTAAACAAAGCTAAAAAACTCAGGGACTGAATCATACAGAGGACTAAAGACCTTCAAGAAACAAAATCGTGGGGCTTGTTTAACAACTGGCTGTCCTGGCTCTACCCTCTCCTTCACCTGTTTGTAATCATTCTATTATTGCTGGCCTTGGGGGCCTCTCATCTTTAACTTTGTCAAGTTTGTTTCTTCTAGAATCAAAGCCATAAGGCCACAAATGATCCTGCAAATGGTACCCCGGATGTCCTTGACTCGTGAGTTCTATCATGGACCTCTGGATCTACCTGCACCCCTGGAAGACTCCCCTCTGGAGGAAACCTCAAATGCAGGGCCCCGTCTATGCCCCAATTCAGCAGGAGTAGCTAAAGAGCAATCAACGCCCATGTTCCAACAGCAGTTGGACTTTCCTGTTTAGAGGGGGGACTGAGGGACTATGTTACCTTCTCTTCCCGAGTCCACAAGGGGCATGGTTTTAAAGGCAAGAAGTTCCCAGTGCCATGCCTCCATCCACCTCCCATCCGGGAATCTAGAGTTCTTTGTCTAACTTTCCGACGTGTGGGCTAGTGAACTTCCTTTGTTTAGAAAGCCCATCAAAAGCTCTGGGGGAGGAGGCTTTAGTTGTGCACCAAGAAGCCAATCCAGCATCAGAGTCGATCAATTACTTTGAAAAAACTCCTCTCATTGGACAAAAACATAAATGGGGTGGGAATAACTTCAAAGTTAAAACTCCACTGCACCTTTCCTGTGCCAATTTCCCTTTCTGGGATCCCTTCCAACAACAGTGTGGGAGTTGTCTCTCTATCTCTCTCTTTCTCTCTCTCTCTGCCTAATAAATTGCTCTCTGCAAAACTCTTTGGGTCTGTGATATTTATATGAATGGTAAGCCAACTGCACCTCCAGGCCCTCTTCCCCCATTCCTGGGGCAGGGGAGGCCAACAACCTGGGATGCCTGGTTACAATCCTATTTCTACTTTAAATTTAAAACTTTAATTTGAATCAATAGAAAATGAATACAAAGAATGATTTATTTGTCACATAAAGACTAAAAAATCCAAATTGTCCATGTCCCTATAGACAATTATTTGAACGCTATGACAAAATAAAATTTGGAGAAAAAAGGGCCTATGAGTTTTCTCTACCAAAATGAAAGGTATATAAGTCTCTATTATCTGTGTATATTTACATATATAAAATAGAATTTGCAAACAAAATAGGGAAAGTTGCCCAAGTAAGCTAGATTACAATTATGAATTAAACGCATTTTAATTTCCACCTGAAAAACATTTTCTTTATATAAAGGACACTTAGCTTATAAACTAAAATGTCCTATCTGTGTTCTAAGGAAAGTCACTAAGTATGGTCCTCAGTTTTCTTTTCTGGGGGAAAACAACAAAGGAGTAGGATTGTACTACAAGAATCCTAAGACCTTTTTTTATTCTCCTCTAACCTTCTGATTCAGATGAATTTATCAGATTGGATGCAATTTCTCTGGTATGTGTATCACAGAGAGGACAAAACTTAAAGATGAAAACAATGTTATGTCTGTTTGGCAAACAAAGAATATGAGACATCTGTGATCTAAAATTTGAGCTTCACAATTTTAATTATTCTAATTTCTAAGGAAAAAATTCAGAAGCTTAAATGCCATTCTCCTAAACTGCCTTTAGTTCAAGTGCATAGCAATCAGAATTTCAAAGGCATGCTGCTGGTTGTTCTCAGTAATGCATGTCTTTGCTGCAAAGTGAGGATACGACTGGAATGAAAATAGTGAATGACAGCAGCAAAACCAGTGTTTGGTCTGGTAGGTAAAACTCTATCTAGAAAGATATGCTCAAACTAGAGAAAGAAGTGAGATAAACAAGTTTTTTGTTGTTAAATGGATTTATAAAAATGAATGCACTGTTGACCAGAGAATCCAAAAGTCTTCCCATTTTGTTGTAGTTTGATGTAATTGAATTAGGAACACCAACAGTTTTTATGCATGCTGAATGTAGCTTTGAATAAATGGATAGCTGTCCAGCACATTCAACAATTGGCAGAAACATTTTAGATACACCTAATAAGGGCTCCAAGGAGCAGCTATGCTTCTGCCCAGACTACATACTGAGAATTCCAATTATGCAGGCAGCCAAATTACTATAACCTAATTGCCACTACCCCGAGTGTGGGATGCAATCACTGCTTATCCACCCTTGTTTTTCCAAATAAACATTAGTGATCTTATCAACTCAAAGACTATCCAGTTATGTAGGGAGAATCAAAAGCAAACTACTTAGCAACCAGAGGCTGTGTTTGGTTTCTGCAGGCTTGTTTATGGAACTCACATAGCTAACTTTTTCCTAAATCAGTGGTGATAGGCCAAAATGGCTTAAGCATTTTCTTCCCTTGCAAGAAAAGATTATTTTCAAAATGAGAGTGAAAAAATGAGAGTCAAGTAAAAATGTATTAAATGCAAAATTAAATTGAGCACTGATAAACTTCACTTTTAAAGGTATTTAATCAAATTGAAATGTATTCTTCCATCTCAGTTTCACACAAAGTGCAATATGTGCTATTTGAAAATGAGATAATCTGCTTAAAAGCTATTACTGTGCAACTCCACCCTCTTGCTAACCAAATTTACTGTAATGTGGGCGAGATTGTTTTTCTTTCACAATTTCTATTTGTTGTTTTGAAGAGTGATACATTTTAAAATGTTTTTCATTTTCTTAAAGTAAACGTATTTCACTGTTTTTCAAAAACAAGAATGGAAAAACATAATTTTTCATAAAAAGCACATGCTTTCTCTAAAAGAAATATATATTTAAACAACTCACAAAAGCACATTATGCAGCTAGTGAAAGAAAACAGCTTTTAAATATAACTATTGTAAATGATATTTTGTTTTTTCATGCCCACACAAAAATTTGTCATTTGAGTAATGTGTAGTTGTATCTTGAGGTAGTTTGAAATTATGTGAAAGACTGACTATACTCTCAAAGAGGTTTCCATTTTAATTTTGAATGTGCTAGAAAGAAAATAAATAGAAATGCGAAATTCAGTGGAATTTATTTCTAGGAAAATAAGGCTTTAAAAAACACTTTTAGATCTTATCTACAGAAAATAGTTTTCTGAGTAGGTCAATAACCTGCTTTTTAAGGATCTAAAATAAGATAGGACTACTGAAATAAGCATATTATATTTTAGAGCAACTATTTCAAATTTTTTACTTTCTGCTGTACAAAATTAAGGAGTGGAGTAGGTGCAAAATCCTTAATTGTCTTGTTATATTAGAGGCTCTACTAGATTCACTAAAAAAATGTAATATGAGCAAGAAAAAAACAAAAAAATCTCAGCAGTCTAGGTATCAATGATATGAAAATGTCACTAACTGGTTTAATTTTACTGAAATTATAATTTTCTTTGCGCAATCATATACAGAAAATGATTAAGCACTTTTACAAAATTTTTTACCTTGGACAAAGAAGAAAATTCATTTCTTAATGTAACTTAAATAAGATATAAACTTTAGATCTACGCTGTAACCCATTTGAACAATACATTGCCTTCCCTATGTATCCCAAATATAACATATGATCTCATCTGCTCATGGCAAAATAACATACTCCTTAGAAGCACATCTTCAGTGACAGAATTTCTGGAATGTATTCCTAGCTCAAGTAAAGCAGCATCTGCAGCACTGCACAATCATCCTCAGAAGTATTGCTGTTTAGAAGCAGAACGACAATGAATAATGGTAAGAAATAGGGCACTGCCCCTGTGGGAACACAGTAGCAGAGGTAGCAAAATACTAAAACTTTCTACTGCTTTTTTCCAGAGATTTAAACACCAGCAAATAAGGCCCTGTAGGCCTATAAAAGATAAGAGCAAATTCAACCCCCTTTTCACCTGTTCAGCTGCCACAGGGGTCATTTCTCTATGTGTAATTTAAAGTTTTTTCCATTTCTGCCCTACTATTATGGAGTTCTGAGGAATCAGCATCAAGAGGCATACAGAGATAGAAGACTCAGAGATGAATCCTCAAAGTAGATTAATCTATTAAATGCAATCTATTAAAGCACCATAGATTGTCAACTTACACAAAGGTAGCTCTACAGAGCTGCAGAAAAGAAACCTATCTGTCTGGACCATTTCCTGAGAGCCCAGAATGTTACTATCCTTGCTCTGGGGTAGAATTCTACCCTCAGCACTTTTACACTATTGCCATATGCTGGGATCCTTATTAAGATGCAGTTATTTTCAGGAAAGGTAATAAGCAGAGCTGCTAGCAGGACTACTAAATACATTAGTGTTGGTGAAGAAACTGACAGAGATGATGCTGATTGTGGAAGTTAAAATACAGAGAACGGAGACCACTGGAGCACCACCAGATAGGGAGATGCAAATAGAAGGACTGAAGACTACATAGGTAGGTGCAGCTTGTCACCAACACTAGTGTACACTGTTCTTCTCCCCACCAGACCTCATTCAAAGAAATCTAAACGACAAGTAATTATCCAGAATTAACAAAAAATCTTGACAATATTTTATTGCAAACAAAAAGAAAATTTCCAGGAGACTATTTCTTTACCCAATGTGAATGTATTTGTGAAAGTCTTTGAATCCCTGTAACGTGTAAACAGTTGAAGAGTTTAAGAGATCGGTAAAGAAAGAACCTGAATTTTAACTGAGAATACTTGAATTCTAATCTGAGTTCTAACACAAATCAAATGTCATGCATTGGATATTTCTGAATTAGAGTTAAGTTCTCATCTACACAGAGGGCAGTAAGAGCAGGTAATCTCTAAGATATAATAAAGTTCTAAAGACACAAAGCTACAGAAAATAAAATGTTTTCTGGTTGTGAATTAAAAATACAAATTTGATATTGTCTCTCTGATACACTTAGGCATTCGTTTTTACAAAACCTGCAACCTATATATGTAAAAAGTTAAACAATCAAAGTGAATATGGGTTTGAAAGGTAGCACATCCATTGCTTTACTTAGAGATCAGAATGTTTGAGAAAGAAAGCCATTTTGATATTCAAACCATAAAGCCCTCTCTTTCAATGTAATAATTTATCCACGGGGAGTATTGTAGAAAACAAAGGCTGGTTATCACCAACTGGTAAAGGAGTAAAATCCTATAGCTTAGAAATCTCTACCTTCTCTCAATGAAACTCTACGGGATTCAGAGGTTAATTTGGAGTTCCTGTGAGCCTTCCAAAAACGTCTGTAAAATTTTGTGTGAATTGCATATGTACATTTTTCTAAGACGTTTTGTAGTTTAGGTCCGCAATTCAGAGTGGTTTATGACGTAAAAAAGGTGAGGTGATGGCTCACACCTGAAGATCAAAGTGACATAAAGAAACAAGAAGAAATATAATGTTTCCAAGGAGATATTCTAGGTAAGGATGAAGCCACTGGTGCTGCAGAATCATCCCTTGATTATTTCATGTAGGATGTGCCTGCACACAGCTGAAAAATTCCAAACTCTGTTTTATCTTTAGTAAGATAAATATCCAAAGTAGTGAGTGTGTACAATGACTTGCTGTTCTAAAACAAGTATTTTGATTATAAGCTATGACAATTGTGATTTACATTAACTCTTCTATTTTGATTATCAGGTATTTTTTATTATTTGTAACACAGGGACAAAAGCTCAGAATTTGTAACAAATATTTAGACCCCCAAGTTCCCTTTGAAGAGAGTCTAACATGAGAGAGAAGAGGTCCGTCTGGAAATGTCATGGAAGGTACCAAGAGAACTGTCTTGTTCAACACCCTGGCCATCTACTGTTGAAGACATCTATGATTCACTAGAACTGTGAATATGAGGAATGACTATTTTCCCTATAATTGTGTTTATGAATGTTTTTTAACAGGAATAAGAAATAATGATTACGAGTTTTTCTCTAAAATAATATTTTGTGATTGAATAATACAGAGGATAATAGATTATTATTAAATTTTAGAGGATATAAATTATGCTACTAAATTTTTCTTTATATTAAAAAATTGTACAGCAATGAAGTCTTTGTTCTAATTTATTGTGCTGGCTCTATATTCCAGTAGAATATGTTGCAGAGGTAAAATGGGATCAGACTTAGTTGATACTTACATTTCGTTATAAAAAGAGATCAGACAGAAGTGTTAAAATCACTGCTATCTGAACAAATGTAGAAACAAAGTAGCCACAAATACAAAGAATCTAGATTTGAGAATAATCAAATAATTTGCTCTCATTTTGCCTTTCTCAGTATTCTCAAACATTGTCTCACTCTACTGTCACTAGAACATTATTAGATCATTAATATCATGCACAATACACAGACTAAGAAATTAAAGCTCAGGGAGACTGGCCAATTTCCTGAAGTTCTCAGAGAGAATAAGTAATAGAGCTGACAGTGGAACCCGAATTAACATTATTATTATTATAATCATAGAGCAATGAAAACCTTCAGAAGTTATAGGATAGATTTTGCAACTTCATCGGAATAGACATGATTTTAGTTATCACGGGCTTAGTACCCATTACACTGATTTTTTGGGACCATTCAATATTATCTCTCCCTTTTACTATTGGTCCATGACTCATTTCAATAAGAGTCAACTAATAGTTACAGTTCTAGAATCTCTTGTATGTTGCAGAATATAAAGGCTACTCTCTCTGTTGTTCCAGATGGTATGCATAATCAATGCAGGAATTTCTCACTACGTATTTTGGGAAAGAATATTATTTCAAAATTCAGAGGTCAAAATGAGGTCTGGTAATCATCTATGAACTATTCATCTATTAACTAATTTGCTCATCCTGCTTTTCAATTTGAATTATTAAGAGACAGTTCAGAAAACATCTATTTTAACTTTCTTTGGCCAAAGTAGTATCCCTTTATTAACAGGCACATTTGTTCAGAAGTTTCTTAAATAAATATTTATTTTTTGAAAAAACATTTTACCAATTAGCAAAAAACTTAAAATGAGACAGTAACATTTAATTATTAGAAGAGAGTCATATAAGTGAATTCATATAAATTGAAAATCTTGGGACAAGCAAATTAGCAGCTGTAAAAAGTGGCTAGAGTATTGTCTGTATCTGTACTTAATCTGAATGAAAAGTAGCCTTGCTTATAAAGAATTGTTTATATTGCAACTTTAAAATAATATGATCTCAGAAGTATCTATCTAAACAATAAGATATTTTTTATATTCACTATCTGTCTTTATGTGTATATTTTTCAGCTATCATTTTGAGAATATTTTCTAGGGTATTCGGAGTAAAGGTAAAATAGAATGAATAAAATAGATTTAGCTATAATACTCTTAAGATCCATAAAACTATATTGTATTATAATCATTACTATTTTAAATATATAGCTTATTTGATAAAATTTCATAATATATAAGGATGACTACCTCACACAACATATCTTATAACTAAGCAAGTATTTGCTACAAATGTTTTGCCACTAGTCTGTGCTGTTGTATAAGAAACATTTATTTTCATCAAATGATTTTTTTTTTTTTAAAGGACTTAGCTGCATTTATTCCGTGTTAAGAATCACGACTGTATGATACCTCATTATGTTTTCTATTTTCTATGATATTGGGGAAAATCTTCAATTAAAACAAAATATATATCTATCAATGGTCCTGTTTGTTTCTAAATCCAAGAAAGATGGCATTTTTAATACTTATTGTTAAATTAGAAAATATGAAGCATGATAAGCTACAAAATAATACCTTCGATATATTATACAAAAATATTCTAGCAGCTGGATTTTGCTAATGATCAACTAATTTGCACACATTACTAACAAACCATCATTAAGTGGCTTATCCAGATGACTTCATTAGTGACTACAGAAGAACACAAAAATGTACAAACCATTAGAGATAATTTTAATATTATACTCTGTTTTACAAACCATTAGAGATAATTTTAATATTATACTCTGTTTTATGTAATTATTTTCTCAGTTATCCATAAAAGTTGTAAGGTTTCCCTAGGTAAAACACAATTATTACATCTTTGAATTTCTAACCTTTTCTTTAGAAAAATTTCTTAGAGTTCACTACAGAATTTTAGAAACTTAAATTATAGCCATAATATTCAAAATTGTTCCAGGGATTTAGAAAAATATGCACATTTAAAACCAAAAGTAATCCTGTAATCTTTTTTTAACCTTTAAAAAATTATGTTTCAAAATTGACTATGTTGATTTTTCTAGGTACATGACAGTCTGAAAAACAGAATGAAAAATATGAAAGTATATTGGAAGTTGCCTCTGATGCTTCCATGTTTCTCAGAAAACAAGGTACATCTAAATATAGATGTTATTTACTTGCAACTATGCAATGGTTTGTTTTAGAGAAAAATAAATTCAATTAAACATGGACCATTTATTGGAAATGATAAGATGGATGATTACACTCAGAGAGCAATTAATATTCCTTACTCAGTTAATGAAGATTCACAAGTATATGCTGTTATTCGGGATAATATTTCTATAGTGAAGACAAGTTAGTTTAGACAAATGTCTTCCCTGTTTAAAAATGGAAATACCACAAAAACTGTGCTAGTCTCAAAATGCCACTACACCTGTCATATAAAATCTGTTTTGCACACTCAGTGAACATCCAAAGTGAAATATTTTATTGATAATAAGTAGATCAAATATGCATGGAAATTGTATATTTAATTTTAAATGGCTAGGATATTTTTTTTCCTGTTGAGTGTTTTACTACATAAACATCTTTTGCCATCTTGTATAACAAAGAATGATCTTTAAGAGTCAGCTCACTTATAGTTTGAATACTTCCACCTATAACACATGTAAGTTAAAAATATTATTTTGTGAACATAAAATTACAATATCTGACGACTACAATGTGAAGGAATGGTACTTGTGTGCAAATCTCTGCTCCAAACCTTTAATAAATATGTCAATCCAGGATTGTGTTGTCATCTATTGGTATGTCAGTTTCCTCATCTGTAAAATAAAGATAATAATAGCAACTACCTGTGTGTGTGTGTGTGTGTGTGTGTGTGTGTGTGTGTGTATGTGATGCCTGTAGAGATTTTAGCGTATCTGGCATTGAGTGAACACACAGTGATTGTTAGATATACATTATAATTATTTATTTCATTTTATTAGTTTAAAGAAATAAAATTCTAAAGAGCAAATCAGGTTCTACAAAATGTGCCAAGGAAAATATCTTTCTTATGTTTGCAATTTAGCATCCCTGGTCTTTTGTTTCAACACTGCCCACATACTTCTTTTTCCCACTACTGTGGCTCCAACATTTATACCCCTGCCAAAATTTTGTTTTGACTCTATAACTATGAAAACATTGAAATTTCATTTTTCATGTGCCATATCACTGTAAAGAGGATAATATTGGGAGATTAATTTTTTTTTCTTTAGTGTTAATTTGCTGACTTCCTTAAAAAATCACCTGGGTGACCATAGGCAATTCATTGATTTTACTTAGACATAGTTATTTCATCTACCAAAGACAACTACTAATTTCTCAAAATTGGTGCAAGCATGGTTAAATGGGCTAATAGAGGTAAAAAGCCTAGCACAGAAATATTAGCTTCTCTCACTACCCACCTTATTCTATTTATTTTCCTGTCATTCCAACAGGATTGCCAAATAATCCTCATTTCTAATAGTTTCCCATTACAACAAAGTTTCCTAACTAAGCATTTACTGCCTCTGAGTTTGTGTGCTATCTCTGCTCTTGAATCCAGCTATCTATTTCTTGCTGCGAAGCAGAAAACATATACAAGATTTCCTACGTGAGACTGATGTTTGCCACATTTTCATTGCCTGGTTTTCTAACGTCTAGCAGGGACTAGCTCCTTGACCTTCTGCATTGTCCTATTGCTTGCCTTAACATCAGCCCTCCTGTCCTTCTTTGTACTTCTTGTTCTGACTTGCTAACCTTTTCTTCTTCAATTCTTACTTCCAATCTCTGTTTCAGTTCTGGTCAATAAGTACTCAAGACTCACTAGTCCCCAGTACTTCAGGTCTGCTTACTGACTCCTTATATTGTTTATACTCATGACTTCATAGTGACCTTCCACTTTGGTGTAAACCCTGAGTACTAGTTTCTTGTAATCTTTGGCCTATGCTTCTGACCATTGCTATCTGAATTCTTTCCAGCTGTCTTCTTGTCTTTATATTCACTGATTTATTTTGGTTTCCAGTTTTATTACATGTCTTGAATCCCTACTCTTCCAGGGATTGATTCCCATATTTTATACTACTAATTTCATTGATATTCTAAAACCACACTAAGAAACTGCTGGGTGGGTTTGGGTGGGGGGAGAACTCTTCAAGGAGGTAGGATTTATGACCATTAGCACGTAAGGCAAGGAAAGTAGTTTCTTATAACTTTCCATTCATATATTTAATCCTCTTAGCTCCTTATCAACACAGAAAAGTAATGTTGACCATCAATTCCCTTCCCCAAACAAATCCTATTATCAAGCATTTCTTTTACTAAAATGCTAATAATTTATAGTAACTTAAATGGTAAACTCCCCAAAGATATCTGTTTTTTGACAGAGTCAAGTTCAGTAAGCAGAAAGAACAGAAAGGTGGTGGTGGCGATCATTAAGTAGGATTAGAATGCCTTGAATTATAAGGTTATTTGAGTGATTAGGGAGACCTGACACTAGGTTAGTTCAGAGAAAAAGACAGCTGCAGTTCTTGAACTGGATAAAGATGAGCTTTGAGGAAAAGATGGAAATGTTTAAAATGCAAGTGGCATAAAAGAAATGAGAAAAGCTAAGCATTAGAGAAAAAAAAAGCAATGATGTCATTGGAAGCTAGAGCAGACACTGGTATCACTTCCATGTGGCGTTGCGGAAAAAGGAGGCATGGATTTCTGGGGCTGCAAGGGATCTCCGTGATGGCTTAGTGCAGCCTCCTCATTTTTCCAGGACAGACATTTAACATACATCATTATTTTCCTGCTTCTTGTGGGTCCATACTTAGAAACTGGCCCTGCATGTTCAATACTTTCAGAAATAGTCGCTTCTTTAGAACATACTGAACTGGATTAAAAGGAAAAGCATTTTCTCTGGTTTTTTTTTTTTTTTTTTTAGAAAAGAAAAAAGAAAAAAAAACCCTTCTATATGTGTGTAGAACACACTTTGCCATCTGTTCCTTTTTCCACTTCAAGTCAGGTTTCCTTTTTTTATATCAAGTGACGTAATGCTGCAAAAGATTTGAGGTCATTGTTAATAGAGTTATAAGGGAATCTTTTAAGAGAAAGTTAATTTGCTGTATATACTATGTGAGGGATATTCATAGTTTTCCAACAGTAATGTTCTGCAGTTTATAAGAATTTTCAGACATTCTTAAGAAAGACCAGTGCATACCAAGTAGGGCTGATTTTATTTCAAATATTTAAAAAAAAATGTTTATAGCAGTGCTACCTGTAAACATTCTAGTGACATCTTCATGCTTGATGAGTAGAAATGCTTGTAGGCCAAGTCCATGTACTCACCTAAAATGGCAAAACATTTGCAGCTGACAAAGACTGGTGTGAGTCAATTAGTCAAGTTTCATCTTAGGATAGCATGACCTGTCTCAGAATCTAGTGAATTATTTTGTCACTTATCACAATCTAATTATAGCACTTATCACAAACTTTTTTATGTGGTGATTTACATTTTCATCAGGATGAAGGTTCTGTGAAGCCTGAGATCTCATCTGTTAGTGCCATTCCTTATTTACCAGCACCTGGAATACTAGATTCAAAATAAATATCTGTTAAATTAAAGGACCAGTGGGAATTTGAGAACTTTGTGACATGTGGCTTGAGCTTATCCCCAAGAATGAGGGTGAATGATAAGAAAAGAGGCAGACAAAGCAATTATGTTTCAGAGGCAGTAGGTGGGGATGTGCTTGGCCATACTTGCAGGCCCCTGCAATGACCTTAAAGAAATTATGACTCTATGTCAATTTAAAAACTGACTTGATTTGGTACAACAAAACTAACAAACCTTAAAGAAATGTTCAAAATATGCAAAATTATATTTTCAGTAAATGATTATCTAATAAATCAATAATAAGAAGAATATCCATGGAACTCTCCTAAATGTATATCCCTACCTTATTTTATTTTACCATATCTTCTATTTTTTTTTTTATCTGAGTACAGATCCTCCCTGAACCTTTCATTCTTAACCCTAAATTTCCTGTCCAATTTTGGGTGAGTTGTGGGTCTCCTTACATCCTGGACTCTGAAAAATGCTCTAACCATCTATTAGAAAATTACATAAAGTCAAATGTTGATTCACTTTCCTGTTTCAATATTGTGAAAAGGGTAAGCATATGTAATGCTTATTTTTCATAAATATTAAAACTTTCTAAATAATGTACAATATATATTATCCCATGCTATGCTAAATGTACTTTAAGCATAATAAAAGTTGTTATATCCTCACAGCAGATTTGACACCCACATAGAAAAGAAAAAAATTGCAGAAGCCACTGAATTCTGGGTACCTAATATATTACTTTCTAGAAGCATAGAATGAAGTCATTTTTATTTTTAAGTGAAGAGTTCACTTTTTATGTTAGAGAAGAAAAAGAAAAGAATATCCATAATTTTGAAGAAAAGAGCTCTGTTTCGGGAAAACATGACTTAGCTATCATTGGGTAATTACTGCTCAGTACTATTTTTTAAAGTATTAGAAATAGTAACCAGTACTCATTCTTCTCCTACTGTGAGCCCTCTTGCAGTTAGTAAATTTTAATTCATCTTCTCCTGCTGTTAGTCATCTGTAGATTTTTTTATCCTCCATGATATCTGTGATATTACAATCTTTCTTTTCTTAGGTCAAGGAACAGTATATTCCTCGTTTATGCCAGGCATCCTCTACCTCTTTTCTATAGTCCAAAGAGAACATTATCTTCTTTAATGGACACAATTACTCTTCTCTTTCAAATATGGTTACATTTTAATTCTCTTTTTCTTCAGATAAGAAATGCTAAACAATTTTAATTTTGAAATTCATTTATTACTTAAAGATATACCAGAGTAACCACATGTTTTACTTAATTAATTATTTAGGTTTCTCTCTTTTGGTTTTTATTCTTGAGACAAGGTTTTGCTCTGACATCCAGGCTGGAGTGCAGTGGTGTGATCGTGGCTCATTGTGGCCTCGACCTCCTGGGCTCAAGCAAACCTCCTGCCTCAGGCTTCCAAGTATCTGGGACCACAGGCAGGTGCCAACATGCTCAGCCAATTTTTCTTTTTTTTTTGTAGTGACAGATTTTCCCCATGTTGCCCAGGCTGGTCAAGAACTGTTATTATTTACAACGTAATCCAATCTTCGCATAGCACTGTCATATGCCTCAGGGGCTGCTCCACCTGTCTTTACAAATCATTTATTGCCTGCTAATAGAACAAAGTAGAGTACAAGAAGGAAACTTTCTCTAAAGATGAGCTCATTCAAACACTGAGGTTAAAAAAGGCGCCTGCTTAGTGGCAAACTCCCAAAAGAAGCAGCACAGGAGGGAGATGTGCTAAGAGTTGGAATTGTGTCATTCCCCACCTTCGAATCATCTGTTCAACTGTAACTTCGGAATCCTGAGAAACCTGCCTTTAAGGTAAAATCAGGCCAAGCTATGCAAAAGAGGAGAAATTGACATTTATGGTGTACCTATTATACTTCAGGTATTGTAAAACTGGGTATTTTCACACATTATCTGATTTAATTCTGAAAACACATGAGATGGTTTTTACCATCTCTATTTATATTTTTTTACAGGTGTAAAACTAAGGCTAAGGTCACACAGCTAAAGAAAGATCCAGGCTCAAACACATGTTTCTCATTCAAAGTCTATGCTTTTCCCACAGAAATATCACAAACTTTCTTCTTTCAAAATGTGTCCCCTATCCAACTATCCATCTACTTATTCTTTCTTTCTCCCTCTTTCCCTCTATTTCCTGTCTTACCTTCATTCCTCTAGCAAAGACGTACTGAACATTTACTGTGAACCAGTTACTACACTAAATATCAGGAACTCACTGTGAAGAACATATTTTTTATATTATATTTCAATAATACTTCACATATATTTACTTGTAAATAACTAAATGGCATACTGAAGTAAGATGTGCATAATGCATGTAATGAATGAACATATACAGCAAATTAACACATTTTCTCATGAGCAAAATAGATAAGGCGAATGTTTTGCCCTTGAGATGCTGATGTAAGCAACATATAGAGACAAACTACATGAAACTCAAGAAAGATTGACTTATGATTCATGTATGCTTAAAACGATGATTTATTGTTAATAAGCAGAGCTGATTAGACTTTTAAGTGTATAATAAGCCTTGAAAGCTGTTTGGCATTTAATATTTTGGCTGCACATATTAGAAAACACAAAGTAGCACAATGCCTTATTTCTGCAATCGTATTATCTTTTGTTCTTAGTAGTCCAAGATGAGGTAGGCTGAGTTTTTGTCTCTCATGGATATCAGTGGGTTTTACAAGTGAGGGAACTGGACTGAGGCATTTGGTCAGAAGTGTAAATATTTAATGAAGAATGTGAAATGTCATGTATTGTAACTAAAGGGAGAAGAATAAGGCTATGGATATTCTCAGCAGGTAAATACTGGAAGCATATATTTGTATACCCACTATCGATAATTAATCCTGTCAAGAAACAATGATCTCAGACATGAACAGCAGTTGAACCCTGGCAACTCTTTATAGCTCATTGAGGTTTTCAGGCGATATCTCATATCTTATAATCATCATAGAATGCTTGATACATTTTATCATTCTAATTTATGAAGATACTAGAAAGCTATGCTATTACGCTGTACTGGCCAGAGCATAGAAAGTCAACACCAAGACAAAAGTATGCCAAATTGCAGGGTCTTTATTGCCGGCGGCCACTGAGGACTCGCGTCTCTCCAACCCGTGGCCCCAAAAGGAGGGTGTCAAGAACTTTTACACCTGTAAAAATCACGTTGGGAGTGAGGGTGAGGAGCAGGGGTGGGGGGAGGGGCTTCAGACATTCGGAGGGCTAGTGGATTCTGTAAATGACCTTCTGGGCGGAGATGAGGGTGAGGGGCTCCGGACATTCCGAGGGCCAGGTGACTTTTTGACATTCTGATTGCTACTTAAGTGGTTCACAAAAGTCAAGATTAGCATTTGTTTACACATTGTCTGGGTAGGGTGGCAAGTACAGTCCTTGTCTGGGTAGGGTGGCAAGTACAGTCCTTAGGCCGGGCACGGTGGCTCACGCCTGTAATCCCAGCACTTTGGGAGGCCGAGGCGGGTGGATCACGAGGTCAAGAGATCGAGACCATCCTGGTCAACATGGTGAAACCCCGTCTCTACTAAAAATACAAAAATTAGCTGGGCACGGTGGCACGTGCCTGTAGTCCCAGCTACTCTGGAGGCGGAGGTTGCGGTGAGCCGAGATCGCGCCATTGCACTCCAGCCTGGGTAACAAGAGTAAAACTCCGTCTCAAAAAAAAAAAAAAAAACGTACAGTCCTTAATTACTTATTCACATTTGGGTTATAGAAGGCAGTTTCCACAGAAAACCGAGGTATGGTTGAGGTGTGCAGGTTTATGGGGCTTTTTACCATGTCACAATTAGTTCTGTGTTCATTCTGTATAGGAAATGGTACAACTTTATAACTTTAATTTTGGCAACAGTCTCACTTGGTCACCCAGGCTGGATGCAGTGGTGTGATCTTGGCTCATTACAACCTCCACCTCATGGGTTCAAGTGATGCTTGTGCCTCAGCATCCTGAGTAGCAGGGATTACAGGTGTACGCCAACACACCCAACTAATTTTTGTGTATTAATTAGAGATAAGGTTTCACCATGTTGGCCAGGTTGGTTTGGAACTCCTGACCTCAAATAATCCACCCACCACAGCCTCCCAAAGCTCTTTGATTATAGGCATGAGCCACCACACCTGGCGACTTTACAATTTTGATTCAAATATTGTTTTTGTTTGTTAAACTTTTCAAATATAAAAGCTTGTCACCAGTCTACCCTATTTTAAACTAGTCAGAGTCATAAAAAATCCCAATGGCGAATGATGAAAACAAAATATTTGACAGATATGTAGTCATGACACAAATGATATTGTGCTTAATAAACTATATATATTATTTGTATTTGTAATATCTGTAATTTGAAGAGGCAATCAATAGATACCAGCAGAGAAATTTTGTGTGTCCCTAATTCATGAGGACTACATGATCTGTAAAATCTGCAAGATTTGTTTTTAAAGATGGGATTGTTAGGATATTAATATTTGCCAAGAACCAAGAGGGCATTAAGGCTTCCCATCATTGACTACACTGTAGAAAGATGTCCTTCTAACTCCATTCCCCTGATTTTCATTTTCTTAGAGCACTTACTTTAGAAAACTTGTAATTGTAAATTCTTTCCTGGACCTTTTGATATGTAAATCTCCCACAACCCAGAAACATCTTTTTCAAGGATCCGGTAGCCATTCCTTTGAAATGCTGTCAAGACAGGGCCCCTGTTTCTCTGTTTCATCTGGGAGAGTAGGAGTCTAACTTCAATATGCAGAAATTAGCTAACACAGATGGCCTAATCACACTGACCAGGCTTTCACTAACGTCAAGTGTTTAAAAATTCTCCTACCTTTCATTTTAGTAAAGTTGAATACACAGTCTTTTTCCTATTGCAAATAGTGTTGAAGAAAGTCATCTTGGCCCTTATCAACTGAATGTTTTTGTCCCCTCAAAATTCCTGTGTTGAAGTCCTCATAGCCTGTGTGATGGAATCTGGGAGTGAGGTCTTTAGGAGGTAATTAGGTTTAGATGAGGTCTTGAGTTCTGGGTCATCATCTTGGGATTAGAGTCCTTACAAGAAAAGAAGAAAGATCAGAGATTTCTCTCTCTTTCCCTCCTTTTCTCTCTCTCTGCCAGGTGAGGACCCAGCAAGAAGGTGGCCCTCTGCAAGGTGAAGAGAGTCTTCACCAGGAATTGAATCTGCCTAATCTTTGATCTTTGACTTTCCACCCTCCAAACTGTGAGAAATAAACGTCTATTGTTTAAGCCACCTAGTACGTGGTATTTTGTCATAGAAGTACATGCTGACTAAAACACCTGGCTGCTTTACTGGTCTGGTGCAACTTTTTTTTTGACATTCACTATACTAATGAGCTTCTACTCGTGTATTTGAAAATAATGGCATTTACAAAGATCTGCATAATAAATATAGTTATTATCCATTGAATACTTATGAATATGAGACATTTTCCCATATACTCTTTCACTTAATTCAGTCTTCTCATCTGCATTTTAATGGAGTAGATATTATTTTTAAGCTCAGTATATATAGATGAGGAAACAGACTTGGAAACACAAAATAGCTTTCCTGAGGCCACAAATCTAGTAAATGGTCCATCAAGGATTTAAACACAGAAATCTGATTTTAGGGTCCTCCTGAGGGATTGCGTCAAGGAAAACCAAGTCCACAATGGGCATGGTTTCGAAGGCAGAAATTTCCCATTGACATGCCCAACAGGCCTTCATCCACATCCCCAACAGGAAACTTACAGTTCTTTGTCTTACTTTCCTGTACCTGGGCTGGGTAAAAAGCCCAGGTGAGCTTCCTTTGTTTAGAAAGCATACCAAGGCCAGGCGCGGTGGCTCACACCCGTAATCCCAGCACTTTGGGAGGCCGAGGCGGGTGGATCACAAGGTCAAGAGATTGAGACCATCCTGGTCAACATGGTGAAACCCCGTCTCTACTAAAAATACAAAAATTAGCTGGGCACGGTGGCACGTGCCTGTAGTCCCAGCTACTCGGGAGGCTGAGGCAGGAGAATTGCTTGAACCCAGGAGGCAGAGGTTGCGGTGAGCCGAGATCGCGTCATTGCACTCCAGCCTGGGTAACAAGAGCGAAACTCCGTCTCAAAAAAAAAAAAAAAAAAAAAAAAAAAAAAAAAAAAAAAAAAAAAAAAAAAAAAAAAGCCTCCTCTCAGGGAGGAGGCTTTTGATTGTGGGCCAGGCAACTAATCCAATATCAGAGTCCAAGATCAGTCACTCCAGAGGAAGTTGGAAAAGCTCCTCTCTCACTGAACGAGAACTTGAATGAGGTAGGAGTAACTCGGGGGTTAAAATCCCCCCTACTCCCTTATCTATATGGACTCCATCTCTGGATCCCCTCTCACAACAGCGTGGGAGCTCTCTCTACTTCTCTCACTCTCTCTGCCTAAGAAATAGCTCTTTGCAAAACTCTTTGGGTCAAATATTTACTTGAAAGAGCTCACCACGCCACCAGGGCCCTCTCCCCATTCTTGGGTGAGTGAGAGCTCAAGAACCTCAGGCACATCCCATTGGGGGAGGGAGCTGAGCCCCATCCCATCCCGCAACCCAGTTATACTCCCTCTTAATCACTTCATTATGATATATGGGGGCGATTATCACAATATCTGAGATTTCATCAAACTGTCCAACATCATTAAACACAGTTTTATTTTGCAGTGTGTGTATACATACTGAATTATAAATAACCACAGGAACAATACCCATCTTTGCAAACAGGCCTGCACCTAGAAGGAAATGCTAGCATGTTCCCAAGAGTAACTGTGATTCAGTTAAGTCCAGAGGAACATTATATATAAATATAATGTATAACGTATACATTATGTATGTATAATGTATACATGAGTGTGTATACACACATATGTGTGTATGTGTATGTACTACAACATCTGATTAATGTGAAGGAAAGAGAAATAAGATAAAGCAGCATCTAATGAAGCACACTTGTTCCTGCGTTGTAGTCTTTGATTTCTGAGAGTACTTCTTAAGAATATATCATTCAATACAATGTTTCTAATAAAAAATCTGACTAGCTGAAGATGTATCTTTCTTCACTTGCAAAAAGTAGTGATAAGACAAGATACCCACAGAAGGATAACCTCTTTTATTAGCTGCTGGAAAGAAAAAAACTATGGAATATACAAGTCTTAGTCTTTTTATTTTATATTTAATTAAAAAAAATCTTTATTCTGTTCTTTGCTTTTAAATTGTATTAGTGTTTTTAATAGTAAGTATTTTTGATTTTTAAACAGAATATGAATAACCATAGGAACAATATCCATCTTTGCAAAGAGGCCCACACCCAAAAGAAAAAGCTAGCATGTTCCCAAGAGTAATTGTGATTCAGTTAAGTCCAGAGGGGCATAATATTTATCCAAAAACAAACTTCTCTACTGGGAGTCATTGAAAGGGATTTAATGAGCCACATTCTCCCTTTGTATGGGTTATATCCTGGGAATAAATTAAGCTCTTTTGCAAGCTGTATTAACTCTCATAGGTCACTTGAGTATTATTTACTGCATGGAAGCAAGGACTTACAGACAATCCATCTTAAAATGTATAAATTGTTGAACCTTGAAATTTCTGCCTACATATTCACTTTGAGATTGTTATTTTTGATTATAAAAATAGGTAAATTTGTATCAAGTAGAGAGTTGTAAAGATAAGCAGAAATATAATGTTTATAAATATAAGGCAAAGTAGAAATTAAAAGATACTAAATTGAAAGTCAGCAAACTGGTTCTTATAAACAAGTAACTATAAATTAACTTAATAAATGCCACACCAGACACTATAACCCATACATTATAATTTAACAATGGATAGCCAATCAATAGCTTATGTTATTTTAATGTAAATTCTTGGTAAAGAACTCAAGAATTGGTCCTCCTTTCCCTTTAAAAAACTACTTGTACACTTTGGGAGGCTGAGGCTGCCAGATCACCTGAGGTCAGAAGTTTGAGACCAATCCTGGCCAACATGGAGAAATCCCATCTCTGCTAAAAATGCAAAATTAGCTGGGCATGGTGGTGCATGCCTGCAATCCCAGCTACTCAGGAGGCTGAGGCAGGAGAATCATTTGAACCAGGGAGTCAGAGGTTATGTGAGCTGAGATCACTCCACATGCCATTGCACTCCAGCCTGGGCAAAAAGAGCGAAGCTGTCCCCCCCCCCAAAAAAAAAGAAAAGAAAAGAAAAGAAAACTACTTGTAACTGCTACTCATCAAAATGTATACTCCAGACAACTTACATCTATGTTCCCAGGTTACAATCTTCAAGCTATCCCAAATAAACTCTCTACTTATGTTAATTTTGCCTCAATTTCTTCCTTTTAGATTGATGCCATGAAGCTGAATATCATGGATCCTGCTATCAACTGAGTCATGAGGATTGCACTAAGGTGGTAGTATTTGATGCAAGATGGGTCAATTAGATTCTCTCTTGTGGGAATTTAAAACATTTCCAGAGAGAAAAGCTTCTCATATTGAGTTATTTAACGGAACATTCAAAAGAAGGTCCATAAGTTTGCAGCACTGATATACCCTGCTCAGTCACAGCACCAATACTTCCCAGGCACTGGTTATGCACCATTTTTTTTTCCAATTTTGGAATTACTCTAGTATACATCTCATTTTAATTCTAAATATTTAACATGCCTATTGCTTTGTTTCTATTGTTTGAAATTGAATAACTTTAACTGAGACAGCACATAGCATAATATCTGGTTCTCTGAAATAGGTTAGAATTTCTTTTTCTGACTCAGTATTAGAGCTGTTTTAAAGCCAACAAAATAAAATATATAAATAAGTTTATTTACATTGAACAGGTATGTACATACTAAGTCGATTTTGACAAAATTCCATAGAAGTGGATCAGTGAGAATGCGCAGAGGCAGCTGCCTCCCTGGCTAACAGCATTATGAGTTGGCCTGAAGCAGTAAGTTCAAATTTAAGATTATTTTAGTGCCAGCTGAGTCTCAAGAGTGAGCCTGAACTGGAATAGGGGATTAGTTTAGACATGTTCTTCACATACTCATATTCAGCAGCCTGCCAATATTTACAACTTTTATGTTATAGAATACTCATGGGCTTCTCCTCAAAGATTTGCATATCAACCTCGGTCGGGTAAGTTTAAGAGAAACATATGGCTACATGTATTCCTGGGAGGCCACAGTCACAATTCCAGTATACATTGGACCATTCTATTCTGCAAGGCAGTTGCTTGTCCTAACAATTCCTTATAGAATGCAAAGAGGTAAGTCACTTAGGGTGCAGTTTGCTTCTTTAGGCATGCCTTGGTATATATAAAAGGCTCAAGAGAAAGAGGTTTTGTTTATGGACTTCGACCTTACTTTGAGTTAGAGAATTTAGGTGCTTAGTATTAGAACAGATTGTAAAACTCATGTCTTTTATTATTTTCTCTATTTTTCTCATATTTTAGCTATAGATACGAAAGATGTGAGAATTAACAAATTACTACATTTCAAATCATTTTTAATTTGAAAGTATCATAAACATAAAATGTCTTATTGGTTAAGGACTATAAGATAATACTTCAGAAATAAATTTTAAAAAATCACTCAGTTTTACCTGTGACTATTTTTTAAAAGTATGGAAAATTTGGTTACTTTGGAACATTTAAAATAAAGTATGCTTCATTACTACATAATTCAGAATGACAATGGCAAAAATCTTATTCTCAAAATATCGCTGCATTCAGACATAAAAATGTAAGATTATTATATTGCACAGATATTTTTATTCCTTCTAATATTAGGGTTGAATATCAACCAGTGAAAAAAACTTTATGAATTTCTATGTTAGATGCTTCTGATATTCTATTTCCCTGACAACCCATATTCAAAGAATATGAGGAGGTACGACTGCATAATGAGTTTCTAAAATAGCTTTGTCTACCAAAGCAAAACCTCCTAAAATGGCCTTAAACTTGAAGATAATAACACATTTCATTTATGTCCTCAGCTTTCAAGTACCAATTTTATATTTGCTTTATAACGTTAAATTGAAGGTGTATTGTTTAAAAGAATATTTTTAAAAATGCAAGGGGAGGGAAAGAAAAGAATGGGGGAGAAAGAAAACTACTTTCTAAATGCGAATACACTCAGATACATTGTCCCATCCACAAACTCTTTCCCATTAAAATAACACATCATTTTCTACCTACTCAAAGTGTCATTACTGCCTTCTTGTTTGAATTAAATATAGGTCAGCTCATGTTTGTAAAATTATGAAAACTCTACAAATATATGATGTAGAATTTCACTTGTCCACTAGAGTGCACTATTGTAATCTCATGAACGTGACAGAAATGTGTCGATGTTTTTTAATGTGCATAAAAGAGAAATACAGTGTTAAAAGCAAATTGCATTTTTAATTGCCACCAACCTCTAAATACATGAAAAATTGCATGCAAATTAGATTTAACTTACCTTATGTTTTATAGGTTCACAAAAGGCTTTTAAAAAGTACTATATTTGAAAGCGCATTCTCTATTTTTCCCACTATCAGCATCCCAATAACAGGTCTTTTTCTTCCTTTCCTTCCTTCTTTCCTTTCTTCCTTTCCTTCTTTCTTTCTTTCTTTCTTTCTTTCTTTCTTTCTTTCTTTCTTTCTTTCTTTCTTTCTTTCTGTTTCTTTCCCTTTCTTTCTTTCTCTCTCTTTCTTTCTTGTCTTCTTACAGTCTTTCTTTTCCATCTCTCTGTCTATCTCTCAGAACATGTTTCTCTCTCAGAACATAAAAATACAAAAGAAAAACAATGGTCACTTTGGGGGTCGGGTACATGGTGTTCACCTATGGGTGTAATATCTTCCTTTTGATTTAAATAGAAAACACACACTTGCTCATTTAAGTTACTCTCCACTGCAACCCTCCTATCTGACAATGAAAGTGCATAATGAGTTCTGTAGCCATAACAGGGAAAGACAATGCATATCCTGCAACAGGAAAGGAGAAAGAAGAAAAATATATAATTCGTCCCAATGAGCAAATGAATCATAGAAATTAGAATGGAAAGGATCTATTATGCATTGAAGACGACAGCTTAGGGAAAACAGTTTCACTCATGTTTATTTCAGATTACGTTGCTTAGCATTTACACTGTTCTTCCAACAATAGCTCTCTTTCCCCTTCTTACATGACACACATCCCATAATTGTCTGTGGTAGCTTTCCCTCAGCTGAAATGAGATTGCTTTGAAGGCTAAGTTCACACACTAGAGTAATTAACTACATAATTAGTCTAGAGTGAATCTTATATTGTCTTCTATGATACCGTCCTATTCCCCATCATGCCACTTGATCAAAGCTGCCACTATTTCTAATGCCCAAATCAGGAAATTTAAGAGGCTAATTTATCCAGCCAGAAGGGGAAGAATGAAAGGGCTAGAAACATTCTTTTTCACAGAGGAATCTGAAAATAGTTGAGGGCTACAGAATAGACGTTAGAATGAATATCTTTTTACGTATGTAAAATGAAGATTCTGGGGAATTGTAATTATCAGCCTAAGTGACTACAGTTTATACCAGTGGTTTCAACAGTATGGCCTCTGGACCTGCAGCTTTATTATCATCTGGAACTTGCTAGAAATGCAGCATATTCTTAGGCTCCACTCACAAATACTGAATCAGAAACTCTGGAAATGGAGCCCAGTGATCTAAGCCTTAACAAGCCCTTGAGGGGATTATAAGGCACACTAGGGTTTGAGAATCGTTGATTTATACTGTTAAAAGATTTAATAAAAAAGTAAAATCAAGATTCTCATGCAATTTTCAATAATCATGTGTCAGTTTACTTAAGTCCAATGAGGAGAGTGGTAGGATGTTACAACCAGCTCAAAGGAGAACTCAAATAACTACACATATCTAGGCAATAAAAGATGCTGAAATAAATTTACATAAGATGTAAGACTGTCTATCCACAGGGTGATAATCAATTGCATTCCATCAAGCACAATCCATTAGCCTTTCTATGGCACATTTATAAAATTGTTGGTCTTCAGCCGGATGCAGTGACTTATGCCTGTAATCCCAGCACTTTGGGAGGCCGAGGCGGGCAGATTAGCTAAGGTCAGGAGTTTGAGAACAGCCTGGCCAACATGATGAAACCCGTCTCTACTAAAAATACAAAAATTAGCTGGGTGTGGTGGCAGGAGCCTGTAATCACAGCTACTGGGAGGCTGAGGCAGGAGAATCGCTTAAACCTGCAAGGCAGAGGCGGCACTCAGCCAAGATCTTGCCATTGCACTGGGTGAAAAGAGTCAAACTCAGTCTCAAAAAAAAAAGTATTGGTCTTCAACAACAGAGTTGTTAAGTAGCCAATGGCACTTAGGGAAGAGGTACCCTACTTAGCACAGTAATTTTTTTTCTCTCTCATTTGCCCATTTCAACTTCTTTCACATTTTTTTTTCCTGGCAATCTACATAACTTATGCTTTCCAAAGGCTAATTATGGTTAAACATCCTTCATCTTGGAATTTCTGAGTCATGCCAGCTCAACATACTCATTTTAGGCCCATGACGCAGTCTTGCTCCCAATTTATCTCTGTTAATCAATTAGTTAAGGTGACATGAGAATGAAAGAGATGAAATGATTTGTCTTATTTTGTAGGTACTATGTGAACATTTTATTGGCCTAATACTTAATATGTTAAGAAAAGATTGTGAAAATAGAATACCATTCTTTTGAATTTTTAGTATAACCAATAAATTGATGTCATTTTCAGATTATGTGCATGGAAGTGAAATTCTGCTCATTTAGTAGCAGGAATCTACTGTACTAAATACAGCAACTACATTAATATGTTATTCTATGTAACAAGGTCAGTTCTGCAAAGAATTGTGTAAATTCAGCAAAATTCAGCTGTTCTACTTCTGTCAAAGTTTTAACCAATTCATACTGACATAGCTAGTCAAGTTATAAAACTGAACCCAGCAATACGAGAGAAAATAAAGCATTTCTCATCCTTTCCTAAGAAATAAATGTTCCACTATGTATCAGTTATCAATATCGAATTGGGTTTAATTATACTTTTAAAGTACCTATTGGTGAAAAAAAGAGTAATAAAATATAGTATAGTAAGAGAAAAAAGTTATGAAGAGCAAAAAGAGAAATCTTGGGGTTTATGATCTAATCTATAAACACCTAGTTTGTGAAGCCTGGAAATATTTTAACTTCCTTCAGTCTTAGCTTTCACATCTTTGAACTGAACAGATATCTACTGCATGGCAGAATATCACATATGTAATAAGAGTATCATCGGTTCTAATACAAAACATATTAACATCATATGTACTTGATTACAAATATATAAAACTTGGTAAATTATGGTCTGAAAGCCCTATACTGTTCAGATATGGAATCTGAGGTATGAGGGTAGGTGAAAAGCACTCCACACTTCTTTCAATGGAGCAATACCAGCTAGTTCTGAGGTAACTAGACTGTGAAATATCTATTACAGGTAGCAGTACTGAGGGAAAACAAAAACAAAAAACAGAAACAACACTTCAGAATCTCTAGCTTCCAGTGGATAGTCCTCAAATTACCAAGTTCAAGGAGCATGACTATTGGCCAACATTATGACTAAAAACCTTCCCTCACAGCTATTAATAGAACACAGCAGTAAAAACACACCAAATGTGTTCCCTAACTCTTCATAAGTTTTCTGAGGTTTTTTTCAGAGTACTTTTCTTAGCATGTAATGAATGTCCTTCCTTTGTTCTTCATTTATTTAGGTTGTTTTTAGTCTTCAATGTGTAATTTAAAAATTTTTTTTCACGTTTTCTGTCTTATCCTTATCAGAATTATTCCTCTTTGTTTCTCTTAAAAGTTCTGTATACCACAAGTTGGCTTTTATTTAATTCTTTATTACAGTACAGTGAGTTGTTTTGAGGGTCATGACAATGCTGTATTAACTTAAAACCTTAATGCCCAAGAGACTACTTGAACCTTAATTAGTTGTACAACAAATGTTCACTAAATTTGAATAATGGATATTACAATACCCAGACTGCCTCAGAAAAGGTGAAAATCACGAGAAGACTGTAAATTAAATCTATATAGACATCCTGTTATTTCACATCGCTGAAGGCAGGAAAATGTATTTATCTCCGATATCTGCTTTTGTCTTCCAATGAAATCAAACTCCTTTCCATTTGGGAATTGTGGTTAATGGTCTATCATTTTTAAGCACCATCATCACATTTTAAGTACTACAAGCTTGACTCTCTCCAAGAAGCTCAGAGTAGGTTTGGTCTTATTATTTCCCAAACATCCTCCCTCTTACAAAATGAGAGATACATTTTAGAGACATTAAGCAATTAACCCACAAAACCATGTGACCAAAACCATATGTCACCCCCAAACTGAGTGACAGGATCATTTATGCCCTAAACCTTAGCATAATGCTATATGCCCATGTAACAAACTTGCACATGTACTCTCTGAATCTAAAATAAAAGTTGAAATTATATATTAAATAAATAAATGTTGAATTATTTAAAAGAAAACTAGAGTTGCTATTTTATGGTCTAGGCCAGTGTCTTACATTTTAAAGGAGAAGGCTGCACTAAATTTAACGGCTCCGCAATTACTTTCCTCAAATTTCCAGTTTATTCAGCCAATAGTGATTTGAATTGTAACATTTAATTAAGAACCAAAGAAATCCAACTAGGTATAAAAAGATGTTTCCAAACACCCACAATAGTGTGCCTTGTCTAGAATGCTACACTGTCTCTGGAAATTTTTAAATAAAATCTTCTGCCTAATATTCTGCTGAGACTTGGATTTAAAAAGAACGAAAGAAAGAAAGAAAGAGAGAAAGAAAAGGATGCTTGGCAGAGATCCAGAAACTTATCATTTCCAGTACACGTATTTATTCCCTGAGAAGACAACTCCAATCCAAGGTAACTGGTGCAGAGTTGCACAATGTTAGTCAATGGATCCATGGTTGCTTTCTGTTATTGGTCACCGGCCCTATAAAAGTCAAACTTTTTGACAAAACAAAATAGCATGCAGGTTTGTCATGGTCAAACAGCTTTACTTTTCATGCTTTGAAGCAAGAACTCCATTAGGCTTATTTTTTCCTGAGAGAAGGCCTATTTTATTTGTTTGCACCACTAGACTGTTTGATCTTTGTTATAGTGCTCTACTATTTTCAGTACAAATAAAATAAAATTTTTGGTCTGATACATTTGTGTTCCCTAAGGCCCAAGAGAAAATATTCTTTTAAAAAATTTTCTTAGCTACAGGTTGCTATAGTTATAAAGACAAACCTCAAATATCAAACAATTTGTGAAAGAGCTGGAAGGTTCAGATAGAAGGACTGCAAAATCCAGTCAAGAAACAAAGCAATATAATAGCCCTCTTACTGCTCCTTAAATGCTATCCCAAAGAAACTGGGGAAAAAAATTAACAGATTAAAGACTTAAACATAAGACCTAACATCATAAAAACCTTAGAAGAAAACCTAGGAAAAAATCATTCAGGACATAGGCATGGGCAAAGACTTCATGACTGAAACACCAAAAGCAATGGCAACAAAAGCCAAAATAGACAAATGGGACCTAATTAAACTCCAGAGCTTCTGAACAGCAAAAGAAACAATCATTAGAGTGAACTACAACCAACAGAATGGGAAAAAAATTTTGCGATCTACCCATTTGATGAAGAACTTGTATCCAAAATTTACAAAGAACTAAAACAGATTTACAAGAAAAAAACAAACAGACCCATTCAAAAGTGGGCAAAGCATATGAACAGACACTTTTCAAAAGAAGACATATATGAGACCAAGAAACATATGAAAAAATGCTCATCATCACTGGTCATTAGAGAAATGCAAATCAAAACCACAATGAGATACCATCTCAAGCCCAACAGATGCTGGAGAGGATGTGGAGAAATGGGAACACTTTTACATTGTGTTGGTGGGAGCGTAAATTAGTTCAACCATTGTGGAAGACAGTGTGGCGATTCCTCAAGGACCTAGAAATAAAAATTCCATTTGACTCAGCAATCCCATTACTGAGTACATATCCAAAGGATTATAAATCATTCTATTATAAGGACATATGCACATATATGTTCATTGCAGCACTGTTTACAATAGCAAAAACTTGGAACCAACCAAAATGCCGGTCGATGATAGACTGGACAGGGAAAATGTGGCACATATACACCATGGAATACTATGCAGTCATAAAAAACGATGAGTTTGTGTCCTTGGTGGGGACATGGATGAATCTGGAAACCATCATTCTGAGCAAACTGACACAAGAACAGAAAATCTAACACTACATCTTCTCGCTCATAGGTGGGTGTTGAACAATGAGAACACATGGACACAGGGAGGGGAGCATCACACACTGAGGTCTGTTGAGGGGACTAGAGGAGGCACAGTGGGGGGTAGGGAGTTGGGAAGGGATAACATGGGGAGAAATGCCAGATATAGGTGATGGGGATGGAGGCAGCAAACCACATTGCCATGTATGTACCTATGCAACAATCCCGCATGTTCTTTACATGTACCCCAGAATCTAAAATGTAATAAAATATGTATATATGGAAAAAAAAAGAAAAGAAAAAGAAAGAAAAAAAAAAGAAAACCTTTTTTTCAGTGATTAAGAAAATAACGGAAATTAATCACGTCCAATTATACTAGGTGTGGGAGTTGAGAAAACTGGTGTCTATTTCCAACCAATTTCTTCTTTATTAGTATTTCTTTGATGTTACTGATATCTCAAAGCAAATTAAGCAACTGCGAAATTTCCTTAAGAAATCATTTTGGAGATAGCACAAAGGTAACTAAATTTTATGATCCACAAATGTTCAGATTATTTGATTCTAATATCATCTAGCAAAATGTCATTTCCCATGGAACTTAAAGTGAAATATTTGTTCCTAGTAAAATGAATAGCCTATTTAGTGGATTGTTGGTCTTTTTGGCAATTCTCCAGGATACTTTTTTCTTTTTAAAGGCAACGATTTTGGCACAGCTCTTTAAAAAGGCCACAATAAAAAATACCTTGTTATGTTTATTGTTTACTGTCAGGAATAATAAACAAGTTTATTATTACCAATAAAGCTTCACAATTCACAACTTAAACTACTGTCTTGTAGTTATGTTTATTCATTTGCATAAAAAGCAGCAGTGGCAAATTTAACACCCATTTCAATGGATTCCTGACTTACAACTATGGTTCCTTCTCTTGAGGAGAGGCTCCTTAACCACTTCATTAATCAAAGCCATTAATTATAATTTTATTTATAATTTCATTACCAAGTTTCAAAAAATGTATGCATAACCACATATATGAGTCATTTCAACATGGCTTGATACTTAGTAGCTCTTTTCATGGAATAAGGTCAAATGGAGTAGCTCAAAAGCTGTTATTTTTAACATAAAATCATGCCTCCATGGGGGGACTTCCTACTGCATAGCTTATTCTCCATGGCATTGGCATGTACCATAGCTGCCTTTAAGCTTCTTCAATACAATATGCCTGAAGGACCAAAATGGTGCCAGATTTCCCTAAGTCTGAGATACTCAGAGCAGGACACACTCTTGGGCACTTCCACTAAACAAAAGCAATTTTTTATTCTTTTATTGTTGTGTGCTTGTTTTTGCTTCTGGATTGTTGCCGGTTTCAATACTACTGTGTTTACTCACATATTCATGAAGATTTCACAATATTTCTACTGTCTCATGTTCCTTAAGTCTCTGAATGCTAGAGTAAAATATATCTTATGGAAATCTCACTCCTTGCCTAAACTGCTGCTTTGATGTAAGAGCTGGTTGTCCCTCTGGGGAAAAAAAATAATAGCTTAGGCTTCAGAAGATGTTCTCTAGAGCGCATTCCTCTCCAAACAAGAAAAAGAAACTTGGGCATTTGGCTGTGCTTACGAGGACAATGTTGACGGCACTATTTTCTCCAAGTAAGTACTAAATAGATGGTCCAGGATAAAATTAGGATTTACAGTGCTTGGCACTGTGAATCTTATGAAACAAAATAATCAAAATCCTATGTTTCCTACCAGTTTATAAATCTATGGTACCTTTGGAGGAGAGCAGTATCATTTACCTTTTGTTACTTCAGTTTGGCAAATGAAGCTCTCTCCTAGATGGATTTGATATTTTATTGTATTGTGCGCTAACAGTAAATAGCTAAAATTATAATGGTACCTGTTGCTAAAGTGTCTTACAGATTTTAAGAACTGTCATCAGTTTTCAAAAATATTTTCCCCAATGTCATACATGTTTCACAGAGCACTGACATAATTTTAACTTTACTCGTGGAAACTTAGACACAAAAGGAAAACAAGCAGTGAGATATCTAATAATTCTAATACTAGCATTTAAAATTGACTGCTTTTTATATGTCAGCACTTACAAACATGATTATTAATCCTGAGACTGTGAGGAGGTATTGTTATCTCCTGTTAACAGTTAAGTGTTGTTATACTTAGGAAGGATTAGAGACTCAGAAGGTAGGTAATTTGGCCAACGTCACTTCATTATATAATGGTAAAACTGTAATTCAAACCAAAGCCTTTTTTACTCTAAAGACTATGGTTTATCATCATTCATTACTCATATCCCTATGTCCCACCCCAACAGCACAATGAGGTAGATGCAGTGATGACCTAGTAAATGTTTAATAACTATGTCTCTGGATGAAAAAACCAGGATTGTAGCATTTGCCAGTCTCTCTGGTGTAAATACTCCCATTAGGGTCATTTTCAAGCTACTCATGTGATGTTACTGAACCTGGAGTTGGGAAGAGATGGCTCTTGGGATTTTGTGCTAGCTGACTCTAGCACCATACTGAATCTCAATTCAAGCTTTTCCTTCTATATTTCTGATACAACCCTGAGTTCCTTTGCTCTAGGCCTTCCAGTTCTGGTAAAAAAAAATAATAATAATGGATTCAACAGGTATATTTAAATTATCAACACATCCAGGAACACTGAGTTTATAGAGTTGTTTTTGCTTTATGAGAAGGACAATTGGATACAGGAGAAAGCATATCAGACAAAGAGTACGAATTGATCTCAGCTTACGTTCCAAATCTACCACTTACTGGATAACTGAATGTAGAAAATATGGTAAAAAGCCTTTACTTTTCTGGAACTTGGCTTTTTCATCATAAAAATGAATATAGTAACCCTACATTAATTGCCTCCAAGGTGAATATCATATAAGATAATCCATTCTGAAGTATTTTATATATAAAAATGTGAAGAAGATACAGAGTGTAAATGATATTGGTGATACTCTCCCGGTTCTTTGGATTGGTCTGCTATACATTCCATGCTCTTTCACACACAAATTACTGAATTTCATCTGCATAGTGTAAGAAAAAGCACAGAAATAACACAGAGTTTCCAGAGGCAAGAAATACAGTGGAGGGGGCTGTGTTTTCAACCACCAAACCATATTCACTGCTCTTTTTTCAGCTTCTCTAGGTTTGTGGGAATTCACTTAGGATGGTGGCAAAATATTAAGAGATATAGGTTATAGGAACGAACCTCCTTGGAAGGCTGAGGGGTTTGCATTAGTTTCAGTAGAAATTTCGGCTGAAAACAGTAGAAACTTCCTTAACATTTAGTTAATGAGAAAAGCAAACAGTTAGGGTTTCTGTTGGACTTTATCTGAATAACTCACTAACCTTGGTGCCAGATGGCTCTCTCAGAGGGAGATCGAAGGGGGATTATCCATTAATGGTGTTTACTCTGGGCCCCGAAAGAAAACAAAAACTTTTATCATTCATAAAACCACTCTTTTAATCATGTTAATTATCCACAAGCGTGTTGACTTAGATCCTCTGTTTTAAATCTATGCTGAATAAATGCGAGGAGGAAAATGTGAGGAGGAAAAGAGCGTTAGCTGCAATCACTCTTTGAGAGCAGCTGACGACCTCACTAGCCCACTCAATTCACTGGACTGCGTGTGTGAGTGTATTTATTCATCCGTTGCTGAGTCAGGGTTTGCAGGACAGACTTCCACAGGTGGAGATCAAGGTCTCATAGGTTAATACATAGAAATCATTGTAACCACCAGAGCTTTTGATGTATCTTTACTCTGTGTCTACTACCTCTGCTAGTACTGAATCGGCATTTCTATTACCAAGTTGGACCAGTTGGAAAGCCACTAACAGTGAAAAGAGAGTGAAATGCCAAGAAGAATGAGCACAGAAATATACTCTCCCTTTTTTGCACTTCGTTTAGTATACATGTTGCCTTTGTATTTTTGGCCCTTTTAAATGCACCCAACATATCTATAAAGACGAAGTGATATTTGAAATAAAAGCCATCCTCTGCTTTTGTAGACTACCTTCAAACTTCTTTGAAGTTCAGCTTATTCCCACAATATTAGCCAGTTTGTTTATCATTATAATCTTTACCCATCAGCAAAATTAGTCCTTTGTCCTCTTTGGCTGCCAGGTCCTATTCAGCTTTTTTGATTTGGCAGCTTGATTTTATTGTATCAACCCATGGTTTCTTCACGAAATGGCTTTCATTATTCTGCCTATCCCTGTGGCATTGTGCGACTTCCGTTTATCTGACAGGGAAGGGAGATAAGACATTTTCCCAGGTCTTCTGAACAGACACAGGCTGGAGAGGACAATCCAGACTACAAGAACCCCAGACAAAAAGAAGGCAACAAGGTCAATGAGTCTCATTACGAAGCAGAGTGCAAACAAGAAGTTGCTCCCTTTGTGATACTCGATTACAATTCCAGGAGTTTGAGCACCTGCAGGAATCAGGCTGTGAACATTAGCCCCTTGCTGGTTTGTGCTGCTATACTATGCCAGGCTCCCTATTGGAGTTGGATTTTCTCTTCTACATACCTTTCCAAACTGCCTGACCATTTTTCAATTGTGAATAGCTCCAGTGGAGTTGCTCCTAGGATTTCTCTAGAGAAAATAATGCTTTTTCTTTCTCTCACAAAACCAGATATAGTTATTCAGAATTATGGTGCACAAGTCTCGTGTTTGATCAGTTAGCTTAACACTCAACCTCTTTATCCACTGAGACTTGCCTTTGACCCCAATACAAAAGAATTTCAATTTTCAAATTAAAAACATAAAAAAAGTAGTTCATATGAATAATGACTCATATTCTTAGTTTCAGGGGAAAAAACAGAGACAGTCAAGAATTAGAAATCATACACCTTGACAATTATGACAATTATGAAATGAACAAGCTGATATGTGTTGATATGTTTCCGTATCTTGCTTCAATTTTTTTCTTTTTTTTTAATAATTAATGTCTACTAAATTAGGTATTCTGTAAAGGAAGAGATCCTGTGTATCTGATACTTAGCACACACAATATAAATGATGCTTTAGGATACTTTTTCAAAATACGTCCCATGAGCACAATGATTATTGTTAAAACACATATTCTTGTGATGAAACAAAGACCTATTGATTCTAAATTTTTGGTGTGAAGCATGGGAAGGTGAAAGATTCATAATAACAAAAAAGGTAATTCCCTTGCTCCGTAGAAAAGGAAATTACTAATACAGGACTAATATGTAGGTCAGTGGGGTACAGAGAGGAAACTGGTTTTTATGCTGGCTCTTCTGGCTTAGGCAATAAACTATCCCTTTTATCCACTTTTTTGTCCATTGCACCATTTTTGACTCCTGCAGCTTTTCAAGCCTTTTCTTTCCCTCATTACTGTTTATTTTAATTACTTAAACAGAATTCAAAGAAATGAAAAAGTCAAAGAAAGAGGATTATAAAGTTTATTTCTAACCTTTGTATATACCTTTTAATAAAATTAACTATAGATTGTAATTTTTTTAAGTTGGGTTCAGCATTTTTGTAGCATTAAGAGTAATGTTTAGCACAGTAATTTATGCATTTCTATGAAAGATTTTCAGTTCTTTACATGAGAAATGCTGTGACAGAAAGTAACACTAAGAATAATTAAAACATACATAAATTAACAGCATTATATTTGAATAAAGTTAAAACATAATCAGCTATGGAGAACATAAAATCACATTACTATATAATTTGATTACATTTAATTAATAATAGAAATACTTAAGAAAATATTTTGCTTTGGATTTTTCAAAAAATTATGAAATCAGTCTTTACATCAATGTTTCTTGTTAAAATGATGTTTTCAATTACTATTTAGTAAGTTTTACTATGTGGGAGACTCTGCCCTGGCTACTATCATATATATTATAGCTAATTTTTAAGCCATACTGTTAGGAAGAGATCATTATTACCTTATTTGTAGATTAAAAAAAAAATAGAGCCAGTTGGGGTAGCTCACACCTGAATCCCAGTACTTTGGAAGGCCAAGGTGGATGGATCATCTGAGATCGGGAGTTCAAGACCAGACTGACTGACATGGAGAAACCCCATCTCTACTAAAAATACAAAATTAGCTGGGCATGATGGCACATGCCTGTAATCCCAGCTACTAGGGAGGCTGAGGCAGGAGAATTGCTTGAACCCAGGAGGTGGAGGTTGAAGTGAGCTGAGATTGTGGCATTGCACTCCAGCCTGGGCAACAAGAGTGAAATTCAATCTCAAAAAAAAAAAAAAAAAAAGAAAGAGTCATGAATCCATAAAAATCCCTAGAACTAACAAGTAAGTGTAGCAAGTTTCAGGGCAAATGGTAATTAGGGAAACATCAACTTCTTTCTTCCATATGAGAAATGAACAATTTGAATTTCAAATGTAAGAAAAGATTATGTTAGTACAAAAAATGAAATACATGGTATAAATTTACCAAATGATGTACAGAATCTGTATGTGAAAAACTACAAAACTCTGATGAAAGAAATCAAAGAAAATCTAAATACATGGAGAGAGATTTCATGATTACAGATTGGAAGACTCAATCGATATTGCCAAGATGTGAATTTTTCCCATCATGATCATAAATTTAACACAATTGTCATCCAAATCAAAGCAAGACATTTTGTATATATGGACAACCTGATTCTTGATTGTAAAATGTATGGAGAAAGGCAGAAGGGACAGGATACCCAGCACAACAGTGAATATGAGGAACAAAGTTATATGACTTATCCTCCTGGATTTCAAGACTTACCATAGAGCTACTATAACCAAGTCAGTGGGATTTCGGTGAAAGAATACACACATATCAATGGAACAGAATAGAGGGCTCAGAAATAGATCTACACAAATATAGTCAACCCATCTTTGAAAAAAGAGTAAAGGCATTTCAGTGGAAGAAAACTGTTATCACAAATGGTGCTGAGACGTGTATGTCCATATGCCAAAAAACAAAAAAGGAAAGCAACTAGACATAGAGCTAATAACTTTCATAACTCACAACTCAAAAATTAACTACAACCAGGATTATACATTATAGGCCTAAATGTAAGATAAAACTCTAAAAATTCTAGGATAAAACAGGAGAAAATTTACGTGACTTTGATTTGGTGATGAGTTTTTAGGTATAACACCATAAGCATGGCCTAAGAAAAAATTGGTAAGTGGTAAGAAAAAAAAAGTTAACCATAGACTGGCAGAATATATTTGCAAATTACATACCTGATAATGGGCTTGTATATAAAATCCACATGGATTTTTTAAATTCAACAATAAGAAAACTCATCAATAAGAAAAGCAAGCCATTCAAAACATATGCAAAAGATATAGGTGGCAAGTAAGTATATGAAAATATGCTTAATATTTCTCATCAGGGGAATGCAAATTAAAGAACAATGAATCATCATTATAGATCTAGCAGAGCAGCTAAAATCTGAAAAAATCTTCATAATATCAATTGTTAGTGAGGATATGAAACAACATGAACTCTCATTCATTGCTGGAAGAAAGTCAAGATTGGACATGCAGTTTGGAAGACAGTTCTGTAGTTTTCTATAAAGCTATATGAAGTCTTATCATATGATCCAGTTATCACATTTCTAGTTATTTGCTAAACTGATTTGAAAATATGTAGCCCCCTAAAATGTGCATAAAAATGTTTAAAGCAGTTTTATTCATAACTTCCTTAAACTGGAAGCAACCAACATGTCCTTCAGTAGGTGAGTAGACAAGGAAACTGTGATATAGCCATAGAGTAGAAAACTTCAATTATAAAATAAATTATCAAGCCATACAAAACATACACTAATACATTTTACTAAGTGAAACACTAACCAGTCCAAAATGGTGACAGGTAAAACTATAGCAATGGTAAAGAAATCAGTGGTTATATGGGGGTTAGTGGAGAGGAGAAAGTTGAATAGATGAAGCACGTAAGGTTTTAGGAAGTGAAACTTTACCTTATGAATCGTAATGGTAGATGTGTGGCAATATGCACTTGTCAATATTCACAAAACTTCACAGCACAAAGAGTGAACCTTAACTTAGGCTAATTAAAACAAATTTTACATATACATATATATATATATATATATATATATAGAGAGAGAGAGAGAGAGAGAGAGAGCGAGAGAGAGAGAGAGAGAGAGAGAGAGAGAGAGAGAGAGAGAGAGAGGAAGTTGTGGGAGACCAGGATGGAATGCAGACTGTAACATAAGACAGATTGTTTTACAAATTTATGAAACAATCTCATTGAAGGGCATGGGGTGAGCAGAAAGTGCTGACCTAAGTAACCTAGGAAATGAATGTTGTCTCTAAAACTATAAGCAAAGGAAATTTCACATAAATACTATACTATAGTTGATAAAGTTGTCTGTCACTATCACAGCTAAGAGGGGCCTACAGAGACATGATAATTAAAAATGGTATTCTGAATGGGATGGTATAATAGAGACATGATATTAGGTAAAAATTAAAGAAATCAAGTAAGAGGCACTTTAGTTAATAAAAGGGAAAGAAATCATATTTCTTGGATTTCTTTAATATTTAAATTCTCAAAAATCCCAAAGTTGAAAGATGGCAGCTGGAAAGATGTTTGGTGACTAGTTCCCCTGCCTGTTCCTCTGCTTTTGAGTACAGTGGTCTTCCTACTCTGAGGGAAGAGGCCTCATCAGCATGCATTGGACAATGCCTCGTTTCTACATCGTTGACGCTTGCCAATAGTTGAGGAACTAAAAGCCTCTTATTGGCAAGATCTAGATTATTCAACTAGATGGTGTCACATTTATCCTCTACTCCCTTTCATGAGTGAACCACTATATTGGGTTCAAATGATTTTTGAAAGATTTTTCAATAAGAGACTAATTTTATTAAAATATACATGAAAACTTTTGTAAATTTTATGGACTGATACAACTTTTGAAAACAGCATAGCTAAAAAATTAAAGAGAAGTTTCAATTATTCTTGCTAAGAGGTAAAGTGCATATAAAATACTGTGGTGTTTATACTCATGTTTATGATCATCATAAATATCCTCCAGGGTGAAACTTTACCTCGTGTAAGCTGTCGCAGAATTTGCGTGGAGGTATTTCAGATATCCCCCACAATTTCAGTTATTCAAATGGCCTACTCAATTCTGCTGCTGTTTACTGGATAGAATCATGGCATCATAAAATATTTGGCTCCTCTCATTGGCCTGCTTATGTGCCATTTAAGACCATGGGCCAGTTGGCTTCTTTCTCATCTCTGCAGGCTCCTCTAGTGGCCTGAGAACATTCAGATAACTATAATATCCACAGCAATGCAAAATAGCCTGTAGTTTGTCAGCCCAAATCCAAAGCCCCTGCCATGTCTAGAAACACAGAAATAAAAGAATATGGCTCTACTCCAGTCCCTCATCACGCACCAGTGTATTCAGGGTGTTATTGGCTCAGTTTGGATCTCTGGAACTTCTAAAGCTGACAGAAGAATAGTACTTTTATCCTTTTTAAAAGGTGTGAGAACTTTAGAGGATCTGATTAATGTTTTGGATGCTCTTTTCAGAAAAAAATAATGCACAGACACCCTATATTTTTCACTTGATTTCATGTTTTCTCTGATCCCACTAAAGCCCATGGATAGCAGTTAATGTCATCAGTTTTTGAGGTTATTCAGAAATTCTTCTGTACCAGCTCTGGTTTAGAGGAAAGAGTGGGCTCCTGTGAGCTTCCTGCACATGTTGTGCATTCAGCTTATGTTTCCAAACCACGGTAGTGGGAGGGAAATGATAAGCTATGCTGAAGCACACACAGTATATATAGCATCAGTCTGAAGCCATCTGAAATGTTGTAATATAGCTACCATTTCAGGCCTCCAGAAATGATGGAAGTGTTGTTTCCCTAAACCTCTTTATGGAGGATTTTTATTTCTCAAGGAGTTTTTGAGATATTTTACTTAGTCAAACGATTTAGGTTTTCTTTCCTTTCCTTTTATTAAGTGAGGAGATAGGTAGGGGAAGAGAGAGAAAAAGAAAAGTTGAATAAATCCCAAATTTATATATTCATTCTCTGAATATATACTAAGTGGATTTAATGGAGAAATAAGCTATTGATGCAAATATTGATATTCGTATCACATTAAGATTTCCAGTGGGTTATATTCATTTCTACCAAGGAATAAAATACAGTGAAATAAGGCTTGTATCTTTTGTAGAGTACTTGCAATACCTACATTTATTTTTATTACTGAAAACCTGCTTGTTAAAGAAGAGGCCCCCTCCCAAAGGTGCGTAATTATTATTAAGTACAAACAAAAACTTAGTAAATTATTTGATATCTACTTTTTCCCCATTTTATTTTTATAGTCTCCAGAATAATTTTATTTTAAGTAAAAAACAGATTCGAAACATATCCAAGCCAACTATGAGAGTAAATTTACTTACTTGATTGCATGCTCATTCATGTTCACAGTACTTCTCATTTTATTGACATAACTTTTTATAATTTACTTAATTTATAAACCATTATTTTATGAAATAAATAATATTTTATATTATTCATCATTTATTATTATGATTATGGGAGATTTTCATTACTTTTGTTCACTGATAAATCACAAGTGTCTAGACAGTACTTTGTACATAGAAGGCACGCAATAAATATTTGTGGAATTAATACATTATTGTCTATATCTTTGTTTCTCTCGTTTTCTGGGGTGCAGGGGGGAAATTGGTTGTGTTAAGGATAAAAATGAGTTATTATATAAGACACACAATTCAAGGATCTTTGTAAAATTAAAGCTTTAGAGTCTACCTTAAATTTTAACCATACTAATTTAACAAATAACCAAGGGCGGAGGTTCTTTTCATTTCTAGAATCAACTGTCCAAGATACTGCTTCATCTTCTATAGCAGTATGTTATTAATATGTTTTCTTCTACATAAATGCTTTAAAGTTTTCATATTCACACTTTTCTTTCTGTGGAGTAGCAAAAATATTCTACTCACAGTATCTCTCTGAGTCAGTTTAACTAATAGCCCGTTATGATTTCCTGACAAAGGTTATTAAATTCTGGCCTCAATACCTCCATAATGGTTACCAGATCTATTCCCTCTTCCAATTGTCACTGCCAACATCTTCAAATTCCCATTATTTGTCATTTAAACTACTGTACGTGGCCCTTTTGCTTCTTGAGTTCAGGTTTGCGTGTCTATGTCGCGTACCGCCTGCTACCTCTATGCCTCTCATCTCCAGTTTTATTTCCAGTACTTCCACATACACTGCTACAAGCTATCTTCTTGAACCACAGTACTCATTATCCCATAATGCTTAAAAACCAGCTCGGGAGAAAAGATTAAGAGCGGGTGTAAACCTTATCTCTGTGGAAAGATTTTCTCAGATTTACCTTTCTCAGCTCTGTTTCTCTGGAAATGTAGGAACAGGAAACTGTGTTACTAGGCATCATTGCTTATTAACTCTGAGTGGAGAAATGCATCTGTACTGGGAGGACCATGAATGGACATATGGACCCTGAAGGTCTACATGATAAAACTCTACAAAAACATGCAGTAAATGAGAAGCCTGAACCTCACCGTTATGGTGCTTCTTGGACAAAGCATGGCCATTGAGCAGGTCTGTTAGCTCCTCTCACGGGCTGTCATATAGGAGCCTTGCATAGGCTGAAATGACCATCATCTGCTGTTGGGTCTGGACCCTTAAAGCTGAGCATGCCCCCTGTGCCATCTGGGAAGCAGTGCCAAGACAGCTGTAAGAACTCCAGAGAACAATGTATTTGATAAAATCATGCTAACATGCTCTTCTTCCAGTCTTAAATCCTTTTTTTATACCTAAAGAAACCTAGTACACATTACAGCTAATGATGCCCTGTGAACATGAAGGTCAGTTTGAAACCAAGACCGTTGCTGCGTTTGTAGGGTACATGTCGCAGCACCAGCACCAATGATTCTTTCATTGCTTATCCATATTGCTTGGAACATGCTGCGTCCAACCTAACTTCAACATTATTTTCCTTTTCCTTGCAAAACCAATTCTGAGATCCACAGCTGAAAATAAAACACATTACAACCAGAGACTTACTATAAACACCAAGCAACTTGTGGTTTGAATAAAACTTCACATTCGTTTTCTTTCTTTCCCACTTCTTACACATAGTGCTTGACAGAATGTTATGTAACATGAATGAATTACTGACATAGAAATACCTGTAGCTTTTTTTTTGTAATATTTCATCACCCTTTTCCTGCTCACCCCCTTTATCCATTATCCCTATCATCCATATCTAAACATGTTACTTTTCTGTAAAATATATCACAGGCTTCGCATATTTCCAGTAATTCATGCAAATGTACTCTAGCTTCCTAACTTGTCATTCTCAACATTCATTTGCTTAAGATTCACTTGTGAAGCTTTTAGAAATGTAGTTTTTTAAACTTTACCTCTAGGATTCTAAAATTAGAGCTAGATTCGGACTCAGAATCTGCATTTAAAGAGTATGTTTGAAGTATTTCTTACTTTTTTAAACTTTTAGGTTCAGAGGTATATGTGCAGGTTTACTGTACAGGTAAGTTGCATGTCACTGGGGTTTGGTGTACATATTATTTTGCTATCCAGGTAATAAGCATAGTATCCAATAGGCAATATTTCAGTCTTCACCATCTTTGCTTCCTCCTTTCTCAAGTAGGTCTGTATGTCTGTTGTTCCCTTCTTTGTGTCCTTATGTAATCAATATTTATTTCCCACTTATGAGTAAGAATTTCTGGTATTTGGTTTTCTGCTCTTAACTTATTTCACTTAGGATAATGACCTCCAGCTCTATCCATGTTACTGCAAAGAACATGATCTCATTTTCTTTTTAATGGTTGCCCAGTGGAATCTGCATTTTAAATAGCCTTCTCTGTTAATTCTGGTTTTGGTCATCCACCTACCATAATCTTAGTAACTTGTGGACACCACATTAATCTTTGTATCTCCTCTACATTTACAAATAGGAATTGATATATTGTAAATTCTCAATTTTGGTGAGAATGAATTATCTACAGAGAAATGACTGCAGATGGAATAATTCCAAGGACCCTGAGAAATATTAGAAAATAACTTAGTGGGTAACTCCAAAATAAGAAAGAAAGAAAGAAAGAAAGAAAGAAAGAAGAAAGAAAGAAAGAAAGAAAGAAAGAAAGAAAGAAGAAAGAAAATCTTTAAACATAAAGAATAAATCTCTAAACATAACCAAATATCTTATACCAATAATTATGCAAAATCATAGATCTCAAGGTTAGAAAGAACCCACCCAGGGCCAGGCACAATGGCTCAAGCCTGTATTCCCAACACTTTGGAAGGCTAAGGCAGGCGGATCATGAGATCAGGAGTTTGAGACCAGCCTGACCAACATGGTAAAACCCCGTCTCTACTAAAAAAACAAAAATTAGCCAGGCGTGGTGGTGTGCACCTGTAATCCCAGCTACTCAGGAGCTGAGGCAGGAGACTCGCTTGAACCTGGGAGGCGGAGTTTGCAGTGAGCCGAGATCGCACCACTGCACTCCAGCCTGGGTGACAGACAACACAGAGACTCCATCTAAAAAAAAAGAATGCACCCGCATAATCCTGTCTAGCTCTCTACTCATTGTTGACATCATTAAATATCCCCAACCGGGGTATTTGGTCATTTAGTATCTTCTTAACTTTTCAGACAGTGAGTTAATCATCATTTACCAACATCATAAAATAGCCTGTATAACAAATCTCCACAGTTCTCTTCTGGTTACTCTTTCAAAATTTGCCTCCTAAAAATTTGTATTCAATGTTTCTTATTCTTTCTTCTGTAAAATGTCTTCTTCCTCTTTCAGGTGATAATTTTTCAAATATTTTAGAGATTGTTTTAGTATTTTCCCCCTACACATTTCCTCCTGACAACATTAAATATAAGACACGGTTTTCAGACTCCTCACCATCTGGTTGCCTTCTTCTGAAACTTTCCTGGTTGAACATTATCCAGCATAAATCTACTTTCCATCATTAACATGAGTAGAATGTTTTTTTCTTTTTCTTTTTTCGTTGAAATTCAAGTAATTACATGCAGATAACTTTCAGATCTTTGTATTTTACACCTGAGTGTACCTGTATTTTAAAGCTTAAAATATTCCCTTAAGAGACCAAAAATTATTTTACTGCTATGCCTCCCTCTAAGCTGATTTCAAGTACCCATTCTGGAAAGGTAAAAAGGGCACTGGCAATCTTCTGAACTCCATGTTTGCAGGTTAAGGTTGTGCCTTCCTGTCTCATCTAGGCTGATCTGATCCAGACGGGCATCCCACTGCCGCTACTCTGCTGGCTTTACTCTTCCAGATGGCAAATTCACTGTTGGCCATGTATGCAGGGATTGCGTTAAAACAAATGATAACACTCCTTTTAAACTCAAATATGTATTGGCAGGAATGAAATCCAGAGGCCACCCCTGGGTTGTTGTTTTTTTATATTTTTTTGTTTTTCCCCTTCCCTGAAGCATCCAGGCAGGAGGCACTCCAGAATCAAGACCCTTTGTTTTTCACACAGCTCTTTTCCACCATGCCACCGCACTGCCACACTGAATGCAGGCATCAAGGATAGAGATTTGGATTTTAATTCTTGCCTTGCTGCCAATACTATGATATTGAATTAAATACGGTACCTTGAAACCAACCCTGATTTCTCTCGTTTCAATTGTTTTTTTCTCTTAAACCCCAAGATCTTTTACAGCTGTAAATCTTCGTGCCAGTTATTTTGTGAGTTGGCTTTGGACACATTAAGATTCCTTTCCCCATCTTTGTGATGTATACTCAGCAAATGCAAAATCATTCTGAAATCTACTGCCAAATAGGTCTATTGTCACCGACCCTAAAGGATAGGGAGTGCATGTGATCAGATGTTTACTATGAATAATTGTCAGTGAATACATGAATAAAACTTCAGACTATGCAAGATAATTCAATCCTTATTTTTTTTTTTTTCAGCTTGGTATGCACAACCCCTTCCCAACAGATGTCACTGTCAAATGTGTGGACAGAACAAACAAGGAATTTTGTACGAGCAGAGAACAGCACTTGGGAGACAACAAACACAAGTAGAGAAGAAGGGAAAAATTCCACTAATGGCCTAAGCAAAATCTAAGTGCAAAGAGAACAGCATACATTTAAATGATAAGTTAAGAAAGCTCTCTGTAACAGCCTGACTACATATCCTCTAAAGGAAACTAGTTTCAAATCATCACCATTATAGCTGGTAGCACAGAGTAGCAAAACAGTTCACACTAAAGGAAAATCAGACAGCAGCAGGCAAACCCAAAATAGCAATAGAAGTAATGACAATTTCACCAGAGGACAAAATGCTGTATCTCCTTTATTAGACTAAACCTGAAATGTTAGCACTATATGCAGAGTACGTGTGATAGGGAGGCATTGGTATTCAAACCACTTGTCATTGCTACACTTTAATTCAATCATGACACAAGGAGAAAAGCAGAGAAATTAGGAATGCATTAGAAGAAACAGGAAAATGGGGAATGTGAAGAGTGACAAGCTCAAACTGCTTAAACTCCTTAAACTCCTAGCCCTGGCCTTGCAGAAAACTCATATTTATTTGTCTGAAACCATTAAGAAACATGTTCTACATACAAATAACAATACAGTTAACATAAAAGGCTTTGCCTCATCTCAATATTAAATGCCAGATAGAATCTATTATCATACACATTATATATATTTCTAAAAATGAAAATAAACCTCTTTCTTTCTTTGTAAAGGTTCCTAACTAGGGAGGCAAAGAGAAGTGGTAAAATACTCTTTTATGTTCTTGAACATTTAAAAGCTATCATCTTGAAAATTATATATCTGGCAAATTAGGCATACTGTGATTGGTATGACTATTCTAAAAACATTACATGAATATTGGAACAAATACATCTGGTAATATTGGAAATAAATTATGATCATAGATTTGTATCTCGCCTATTCTCAGGAACATTTATCTCTTATTTTAAGAGACTGTAGGTATATCATTTGAGTAAATTATAATATTTCTTAAACTGTAACACCCAAATAACTTATATGGAATATCTACTAAGAATATTACTCTTTCTCTCTTTTTTTAAACCTGGTATTTTCATCTTATAGTTAAGGCATAAGGACAAATAAACATGCTTCTAGTTAATTCTTTGAAAGAACTATTAATTCTTAAATTTATAGACATTATTTTAAATATTATGAATAACTTTCAAAATAATACTACTGTAATACAGCAGTGTGCTTGTTTAAGATTCTGATACACATCAATAATTAAATTGTTATCTAGATAATGAAGACTTTGTTTTAAAGATTGGAATCAATTATAAAGAAAAAGGAAATGGGGGTTGCAATTGGATTGAATGTTTGGGTCCACTCAAATTTTATATCTTGATATCCTAACCCCTAATGTGATGATAGAAGGTGAAGCCTTTGGGAGGCAATTAGGTCGTGAAGGTGGAGCCCACATAACTGGAATTAGTGCCCTAATAAAACAGACCTTAACAGCTCTCTTGCCCTCTTTCTGCCAAGTGAGTAGATGGCAGTCTGCCAGCCAGGAAAGGGCCCTCACCACAACCTGACCATGCTAGGGCCCTGATCTGAGACTTCTAGCCTTCAGAACTTTGAGAAAAAAATTTCTGTTGTTTATGAACCACCCAGTCTATGGTACTTAGTTATAGCAGCCCAAGCAATGGCTAAAGTAAGACAGGGGTGTTATTGTATATTTGCCATAAGGAAATAGCATTGGCTGTGATGTTTTTGTGTCACAAATAGATGGAGTTTCTAAATTCACCAATTTTATTCAGGTTTTAAATTTTTCTTAGTTATAAAATAGCTGATACTTATTAATCATCTGATTATGGTATAATGCAGTCATATACCTCTCATCTGATTATTTATACTATAATGTAGTCATAACCAGTGTTTTGTAATAAGCTAAAAAATCTACACTTACACCACAGAGGAATTTATTGAACTTTTTAAGTTTATTGAACTTCAATTGGGCTGACTATAAAGGTTATATCTCCTTAAAATACCAACAATAAATCTGTGTGTAAGTGACTTTGTTTGGAAGACACAAATATGTTGCCTCCATACAAATAAACCTCTTCATTATAATCCAACATTCAAGGACAGCATAGATCTTCTAAGCAATTTCACAAATCCACATTCCTAGAATTATTTACTTAATTAAGTTAGAATAATAAATGTTAAAGTATGCAAATATAGTATTTGATTGATTAGTTGGTACAGATTTAGAATTATCTTTTTCACACTTATCAGACAGATTGACACATTTGACCTATAACTTGGGGATGTCTCAAATGTGGTCAGGATGCACAGGGTATCATAAGAGCAACCATCTTATGTAAGAGTTGCTGCTTTGATGCTGACAAGGCATGTGCACAATTATGTTGTAGAGTGTGGGTCTACTGATTTATATGGCTACAGGATGTGCCAGAAAATACTTCTATCAACTGGAAATTAGCAATTACTGTGAATTACAAATTACAAGACAGAAAGACAAAGAGAGGGAAAGAGACAGAGATGTGAAGTTATATGGAAACTTATCATGCATTTCAAGTTTGAGCATTTGAGAGGTTATAAGGCCAAAAAGTAAGACAAAAATGATGCCTGAGCCCTACTAGTCCACTTAAATATGTGGACTTAAGAACAGCTGAAAAACTGAATATGTTGCTTGATGTTTATTTAACCATGAAAGAAAGTATTTTATTAATTAAAGCAGGGAGTCTGTACTAGGAAGGAAAGCCCACTTCTTTCATCTAATCCTCCTCGTCTACACATACACACACACACACACACACACACACACACACACACCCTACATATTTTTTTGGGTTGTCAATAGGAAAAGTCTATTATTTGTTCACATTAATGATTATTCAAAAGGAAACTAATCAACAGCTCTCACTTTAAGAAAACAGCAACCACAGCAAAGACTCAAATGTCAACATTAAAGATTATTTTCTCCCTCTTTAATTCTTTCTCATTTGAAGTTTTGAAACTATATAATTAAATTCCACATCTGTAATATCTTTTTCTTTCTTCTCTCTGCTTCTTTATTTATGGTGATATTCTGTACTTTATAAAACATACCCTATCCTTAAAGACTTCCCTGATCCTCTTAGTCCCCAGAAATTGTTCTCTCCTGATTTCTTATACTACAGCCTATATAACTCACTCATATATGATATCTTATTGTAATAGCTTGTCATTTTACATTGTATTAAATTTGGTCTCCATTCGGATAAGAAGTCCTTTTTACAGGTAGGTGCCTAGCCTTATAACTCTTAAGCATTCTCACTGCCTGTGTAGATTTTCATATACACAGATTAGATTTTCAACAAACAACCATATGAAAAGGACATCACATGATACACAATGCTTGTTGTAAAGAGAAATAGATAATACTTCAGAACCATTTGCTTCTCAAAGCCTGGATAAACTGTTAGAGAGCTAATTTTTATCAGCAAATTCATGTCTATAAGACACATTTTAATAAAATCATAAAGTTTTAATGAGAACTTAGTACATAAATGCAAATTCAGGTTATTTAACAGTGGAAGATGACATAGTAGAAGAAGCCCTCCCAAATGAGTCAACACCAGGCCAACAGTAATCTATACTCATCTAGAGCAGTGGTTACCAACCTTTTTGGCAACAGAGATGAACTTCACAGAAGACAATTTTTCCATGGAAGGAGTGGGGGTAGATGAGGATCGTCAGGCATTAGGTTCTCATAAGGAGCATGCAACCTAGACCCCTCAAATGTGCAGTTCACAATAGGGTTCACGCTCCCTTGAGAATCTAATGCCACAGCTCATCTGACAAGAGGTGGAGCTCAAGCAGTAAAGCTCACTCACTGCGGACTCACCTCTTGCTGTGTGGCCCAGATCCTAACAAGCCTGTAACCTGCACCAGTCCATTGCCCTGGGGTTGCGGAACCCTGAATAAAGAACCAAGCTCAAGATTATACTTGGTCACTTAATGACCATGTGACTTTGGATAGATCATTTGAACTTCCTAAAATCTCCTAAGCCTCTATATCCTAATTGTAGAAACACAGTCAATAATAAGCATTGTAGGCCGGGCGCGGTGGCTCACGTCTGTAATCCCAGCATTTTGGGAGGCCGAGGCGGGTAGATCACGAGCTCAAGAGATCGAGACCATCCTGGCCAACATGGTGAAACCCCGTCTCTACTAAAAATACAAAAAAATAGCCGGGCATGGTGGCATGTGCCTGTGGTCCCAGCTACTCGGGAGGCTGAGGCGGCAGAATCGCTTGAACCCGGGAGGCGGAGGTTGCAGTGATCCGAGATTGTGCCATTGCACTCCAGCCTGGCGATGGAGCAAGATTCTGTCTCAAAAATAATAATAATAATAATAGCATTGTAACTATCTCCTAGGTTGTAAGTACTAAGCGATATAAGTAAAAATACTAGTATGTTATAATGTTCCATAATTTTTTAAAGTGTTGATTTGTTAGAAAAAAGGTTGAGTGATCATTTCAGCTATAACATTTGCATGTGTAGCTACCTTTTCTGAAGCACAGAAAGTATATTTTTAAATTTTGTTTCTCCAAAGATAATATAAAGCCTACTTTTTAGTTACTATGTTGGAAATCTATGGCAAACTTTCAAATAATGAGATACACAAATTGTATCTCTGTTAAATTGTGAGAAGAACTGAAGAAAATATAGGAATCTATACTACAAATAAAATGATAGAAGTGAAAAAAAAATCAAATCCATGATTAAACCAATTTTTGTTTATCATATATTTATTTATAACTACACCAGAGTTTTAACCCACTCACATATTTGGCATTAGCAGCTATGGCAGTGTTTACTGTTGTTCTTAAGATATTGATATTAATTTCCTTATATGTATCACTAGCTGGAAAGAATACTTGATTATTGAGTTTGGGAGTCAACAAACTGTTTTTAGGTTTTCCAAGACACACAACTTCGCAACTCTGCCTCATGGTGTGAAAATAGCTTTAGACAATATGTAAAACATCAGTCATGGTTGTGTTTACACCTTTATTTACAAAATTCAATAGTAGATTAAATTTGGTTTACAGGCTATAGTTTCCTGGCTCCTATTTAGTTCAACACAGCATACTTAGAACATAATACATAAATCTTACAGAAACCCTAGCATACATACAAAATCTCAGTAGGAGTCTCAGCTCTGTTAGATAAAAACACAGGATGACGGCATGAAGGTGCACAGATATAAACCATAGTAATGACTAGAAATAGTCCAGAGAAATAAATATCAATGCCTTTTTTTTTTTTTTTTTTTGAGACAGAGTCTAGCTCTGTCACCCAGGCTAGAGTGCAGTGGTACGATCTTGGCTCACTGCATCCTCTGCCTCCTGGGTTCAAGTGATTCTCCTACCTCAGCCTCTCGAGTAGCTGGGATTACAGGCACCCACCACCATGCCCAGATAATTTTTGTGTTTTTAGTAGAGACGAGGTTCACTATGTTGGTCAGGCTGATCTCCAGTTCCTCACCTTGTGATCTCCCTGCCTCAGCCTCCCCAAGGGCTGGTATTACAAGTGTGAGCCACCGTGTGCCATCATGCCTGGCCCAATATCAGTGTCTTTTAAAGCAAAGGATGTCCTTTGGTGTGTGGTATGGTGGGCCAGTATATGAACATTCATTAGGAATGGTTACAAAATATTTCAATTTCTCCTTCATTCTCTTTTAACATTTCTACTTGTACAGTATTATATGCATCATATTTGTGTAATTTACAAGTAACTATATACTAATTTGTGGGACACAACAGCCTTTTTTACCTGATGTGGCAAGAATTTTTTAAAACACTACATCAGTGGAGCCTAGATAACAAATTAGTTTTAAGTTCCTGATTAATAATATTGACATCATGGTGAGCCTCGCCAAGATAATTTTGAATATGAGAGGTAATAAATTTATTTATAACTGCTAGAAATATTTTTAAGCAATAGGAATAGCATCGAGGATCTTAGGGCTGTGACAGAAAGATTGGGTTCTTCACTGAGACACCTTATTTCTGTTGGTCATTTCATCTTTCTGTGTTGAGAAATAAGACTCCAGGCAGCAAAATGTGTCATAAGAGATGTAAGCAGAAAAGGGAAAGAGATGCTGATCATAAGCTAAATGTCAGGAAACAGGATACAGAGAAGAAAAGTGAGAGACTGATGAAGAATACTGGTGCCTGCCTGTGCACGCCTCCCACAACAAGCACACACATTCATAGACAAATACACAATTCACATGCACACACACACACACACACACACACACATGCACAAAAACAAAGATGGCTATTTGCTCAGCAGCAGCTCCCCAGATGAAAAACAAGTAGGTAAAATCATCATTTTGCCATTTATTTTTTAGGTAAAAACATTCTATCTTATCAGTTTTCTTAGAGGACACCTGTAACATTAGTAAATGTTTTTCAAGTATATTTCAGGGCAGTATGATGAACTGCCAACCCTACTCTATAAACCTCTGATCTATTAAATCTAATATGATATGAGGTTAAATAGATAAAAACAAAATAAAATCCTAGCAGCATATTAAGCAACCAGTGAAGGTGCAATTTAATGACTATATGACCAATCCAATTCGATAAATAGAAATTAATTGCTAGGATAGCTGGAAAACACTTTAAAAATGATCTGACTATAAATGTGTAAGAATTGGTAAAGCGTTTGGCATATTGGAGGCATATAATGAGAGCTAAAAATGGGTGAATTTCATAGTGAAAATGCAAAGTCTAATAGTAAAAATCCTAAACATATAGTTTGTGTAACAGTGCTGTAGCCTTATTTGCAATTTTTAGATGCATGTATGTGAACTTCAACATAAAATAGTATATGCCTGATCCCCCATCAGTACTACACTGTCTGGGAGTCTGTTTCCCATAGTACCATACAATTTATCAATAGTAGAACAATTCAACTACTGTCTCCTTTTCAGCCACTGTGATTGCCGCTAAAGGAAAATGTCCCATAATCCGGAGCTCAGTCCCTTAAATCCTAGTTCACACTACTGCCTTTCTCAGTGGTATGGAGTGGAAAGAGAATCCACTTCATATTAGACAGGTCTGTGCTTGACTTGAAATCTCTGTCCCTCTCCAGCTGTTATGAGCTTGGACAAATACTTTTAATGCTGTGATCCTCATTTTAGGCAAGTGAAGAAGAATTCCTTGCTAATTATGAAGATTGAGATTAAGTTCAAGCATGCAGGTCCCATGTCTAACCATAGAGGCAATGCTGAAGCAATCAACTCCAGCCCTTGGAAGAGCTCTCTAATCCTTTCTTTATTGTATCTTGTTTAAGACAAATGAAACAAAAATCCAAACACAACTTAGCTGTTGCAACTTTTCTGTAATAATTCGCTTTCATTTTAGGAGATGTGTTCAAATCTCTGCTCTACTATTTACAGCTTAAATGCCTTTTGCATATGTGTACATCCATCTATAAAACAATCCATAAAATTTAATCAGTTAATACACATAAAAAGTTTATAAAAGTCTCTACTTTTAGGAAATATGAAGACTGTGATTTTTGACTTCCAAAAGGACTCACTTACTTTAGGCCTCAGCGGTATCATTTGCTGATAATTGAACTAATCTGCTATAAGCCTTTTAAAAATTTTTGGGAGAAATGTTTTTAAGAAAAAAAAGAATCAAACAATGCTTTTTTTCCCCAAATATGTTTTAGAGTTTTTTTTTTTAGAAACTAAAAAGTAGTGTAATATGCATAATGAAGAGTTAGCAAAAAGTTACACTTTTCTTAAACTAAACTTTATACATACACATATGCATATTGCATTCATTTTATATTTAAAATTCTTCTCCCAAATGGAAATGCTCATCTTCACTTGGTACCAAGATAGCATTAGGACTGAATTTTAAGCCACTAAAATTTTGAATTTACATAAAAGTAATACCTACACGTATTATTACTAGATTTTCCAATAATGCTAAGTATGTTTTTACAGTATCTCTTGAAGATGTGGGCAACTTCTATTTTCAATATTGATCCTTCAGAGTGTAGTTCATCCAGTATATCACTATAACTACAGCCTCCTATCAAACCTGAATAAAGGCAGAGAGGGACCAGGAAGAAATCTGGTAACACTAAGAGACTAATATTATAATAACTGATCTTCCGGAGTGCTTTGAGAACTCTCCAAAACATCCCTTCACAGAGCACCCAGAGGAAATTAAGTGTTCATCTTGCTTTGTAGGTGGAAACGAGTGATTCAATGTTTTATAACTGAATGTACTAATAGCATATGAGTGCTTAGTATTGCAACAATTATTATGGGAAGCCCTTGGCACCACTATACAAACAAACAGGCATTTACTATGAGGGAAAATAGAAAGTATCACAGTAACTTTATCCAAAAGTGTAAACTTGTCCTTGTGGAAAATGTATAAGATTGAGATTTTAATGTAATACTTCTCCTGTAAGTATAATCATTTTGCAGACTATGAAATCAGTCTCTACTGTTTTGGCGAAGTATAAATTTTTCCCAAGATACAATCAAGCATATTTCAATTATGTGTCCTAATATGTTTGCAATACGTAGGATGAATCACTTTATGACAGTACAGGCAACTTCTAACTTCTTATTTATGTATTCATCCATTCATGAATTTACTTATTCACTGAATACTTATTAAGTAACTAGTTGTAGTAAGAAAAAAAAAAACATTGTTTCCAAACTTGCAATTAGAGACAGCCATCTTTTTTCTATTGCAATAGCATCAGGCTAGATTTTATCTTCATGACAATCCACAAAATGAACTTTACAGCTACCAAAGTATATTGTACCAGTAGAAAATTTCATCTTTACCTAAACACCATGGCTTTTCATAGGAAAATGTAATTGGAATTTCCAGCTGTGCTGAAAGAATTGAATATACCTCTATTAGAAATATTTCTTCAATATATAAGACTTTCAGGTCTATGGACCCCAAGTACATATCTCAGACTTATGATCAGACAACAGGACAAATGATTTAGTGTTAAGATCCTCTTAGAAAATACAAGATATACATCATTTAAGTATAAAGATGAAGAAAGGCAGAAATGAGTTCCATACGTTATTAATCTCTTTTCTGTCTATATGGAAGAAGGTGACTCTTTAGGTCCATTTCATCTTCAGGAAGATAAAGGAACTGGAGTTTTATTGAACATAAGATGTCTGTAAGGTGGGGCATTAGTCAAGCATTACTGATATTTAGCAAAACTAATCAGCCTCTCTTTTAGTTTTCCTGTTCAAACATTTTTCCTATTTACATCTTTGGATCAGTCTTGTATAATACACATAAGCTGGTCAGCATCACAGCTAATCAAAAAATATACTCATTAAAGTTTAACTCTGAATGGATATGGTATTCCTTTTTGGGTGATGGAAATACTATGGAATTTTGGGGGTGATGGAAATATTCTGGTAGTGATGGCTACACAGCCTTCTGAATATACTACTACCAATAGACTGGATGCCTAAAGTGGTGAATTTTAGGGGCCAAGAAAGGAGGATCAATTGAGGCTAGGAATCAGACAAGCTTGGACCACATAACAAGACCCCCTCTCTATAAAAATTTTAAAAAATTGGTCAGGCATCATGGTGTCCCTGTAGTCCCAGTTACTTAGGAGGCTGAGGTAAAAGGATTGCTTAAGCCCAGGAGTTTGAGGTTGCAGTGAGCTACGATTCTGCCAAACATTACAGCCCTGGTGACAGACTGAGAATCAGTCTCAGAATAAACAAACAAATGAATAAATGAATAAATAAATAAATAAACAAAATGGTGAATTTCATTTTATGCAAAATTTTATTACATCTCAAGTAAAAACAAAAATGTTTAGCTATGATAGTATTTATGATAATACAAGCTAGTAATTCAAAAGATCTTGTATATGGAATAGACTTATTTTGCCTTTTTTCTTTAAAATAGTATGGCATGTAAGTCTGTAAAAACTGTTTGGACACAGTAATGGCTATCCTAAGATTGAATTATTATAATTATACCATAAAATGTAATAATGGTGGGTGGAGTTAGCAACAGGAAGGATTAGAAGGTGGTGATAATAATGATGAAGTCAACTGAGTTAAAAAGATTTGCTGTGATTTCATGATAATGATTTGGGTGATTAAGTATACCTGTATATTGCTAAAAGTAGTCAATACTGAGGAGTCATACAATAGAATAAAGTATAACTTCTAAGCCAATTGAACTACTATTAAAAAAGTAGTTGGCCGGTGGCTCACGCCTGTAATCCCAGCACTTTGAAAGGCTGAAGTGGGTGGATCATCAGGTCAGGAGATTGAGACATCCTGGCCAAACAAGGTAAAACCCAGTCTCTACTAAAACTACAAAAAAATTCGTTGGGTGTGGTGGTGCGTGCGTGTAATCCCAGATATTCAAGAGGCTGAGGCTGGCTAATCGCTTGAATCTGGGTGACAGAGATTGCAATGAGCTAAGATCGTGCCACTGCTCCCCAGCTTAGTGACAGAACAATAATCTGTCTCAAAAAAGAAATAAACGAACAATCAAAAACACCTGGTGTCATTGGGAAGTTAGTAATTTAAATAATTCCCAATATTTGGAATTCAGATTGTACTTGGGCCAAATTCTAACTTCTCTACACATATTGAATGAACTAGGTGAGGGGCATGGGAGCATCCAGAAAACTTTGTAAAATCTATTAGTTCAAAGGTAGAACCATCAGACATCTGACTGTGTGAGCTACTAACCTACTATTTCAAATATATAATGTCATCAAAAATATCCTGAGAAAGTATTTAAAACTTAAGATTATTAATGAAATAGTCTATTATTTAGATCTATTTTTCACAAGACATGTCAACACATGCGTAAAGAATAATATCTACAAGACTGTACAAGAAATTGCTTATGTTATCTGAAAATTATGGACAGTTCAAAACATACTTCTGAGTAAAATTGAGCATATCCATATAGTATAGTAGGAATTTCCATCTCAGTAACTGTTATTTCATTTTTTAAAATCTACTTTTCCCTTTCCATATTTAAAAAATGTTGTGGTTGTTCTAAAGAACAGTATCAAAATCTAAATTTCACTGACTAATGATTTAGTCCATATTTATTCTACTATCAAGAACTTGAGACAATTTGGAATCAGCCAGACTAGCTTATTCACAAAGTACTAAGTCATTCAACAGAATTTGATTGACAAAATAAAGAATTATAATTATTCAAGTCTCAAACACGATAGTGAAGGATGTATATACTGATTTGTGACAATTTTTAAAGGGAAAAATCTGCAATGGTAATTCTTTAAAACATCTGGGGAAAAAAGAACCATGCAGCATGATTTTAACAACTTCATTTTGGTTGGTTTTAGACAACTATTTTCATTTGATATATATTTTTAAAGTTTCATATTTATGGTAAATGGCAAAATACTCACTTGGAGCCCAAAAGATTAAAGTATATATTTATATCAAAAATCATCAACTAAGAACTAGATTAAATAAAGTAAATGATTCTTTAAATGTAGAAAGAAGTCTTTATCATATTACATTTAGTTGATTTCAGGATTCAAACTTATTTACATGTTAACTCAGAAATAGAATAGCATATTACAATCAATGACATCTTTTGATTGGCAGCATTTTTCATAGAAAAACATAAAATCTTAGTGTATCAATCACCATGTTATATCTTAAACTGTAATTTTTGTCTTACACAAATCTAAGGACACACACACACACACACACACACACACACACACAGTAGAGTAACTGTCCAGAGGAAAATGTTGCCTCATTTTCTATTTCCGACATTAGTCACTGCTGTCATACATCATTTCCATGATTATACTTGGTGAATGTAAAACAAATAATGGCAGAGCTTGATTTCTCAACAGAAAAAATTCAATGAGCAATTTTAAAAATGCATAGATTATAAAAAGTATGTAAGATTTGAACTTGAATTTAGAATTTATAAGAGGTATTCAAGTACCATTATTAATTACTGCATAATTTGAGATAATCTTTTAACTCTCTTTCATAAAATGAAAACAATGATTTATGTCTCTCTGGCAAGACTGGGATGTCTCAATAGTGAAAGGAGAATTATTTGAAAATGTTTCATTGGGAATAGTCATGAATTTTAGTCACTGTATTTAAAATATATCCCTCTACTGACCAATTCATTACTGAACTATCCAGTACTGGAAATTGATTTTTAAATTGTTTTGAAAATATTAGCAAGTAGAGTTATATGTGGAAAATATAAAAATACACATTTCAAAGGAGATTATAAATACTGCTTCCTAAAATAGAAATTTAAAATATTTGTTCCTTTTGATTGGTATCACAAAGGCTTATAGTCTAAATGTTTTCAAGTTTGTTCAAAATAATTGTTGTTTGGAATTGTCAACTGCATGTCAATTAAACGACAGGAAATATTTTCCAAAACAATATATTTTTAGAATACTTGATGAAGACAATTTTTTGCAAAGGTTAGAAAGCAGGGTCATTTATTAATAAGAATGTTACAGATCATGATTATATATCCATATATTCTTCATAAATAAGAACACGTATCTCTCATTTTCCAGAAGAAGGAAGGAAGGCATCCAGCTTATTCAAAAGTAGCATCATTATTAAGAAACAAGTTCAAAAGAAATTGGTTATCAGGGCCTATCCTTTTGCTCCCTCTGGAAATTATTAATGAATCATTTAAAAGACTACTCCTAATGACCTCAGCTTCAGAGTTGTATTATAGTATAAGGTGTGTCTGAACATAGACAATTTAGGGTTTATAATGAGATTGTACGTTTTGGCCTACACTTGACTCCTGTCCACAGGTCAAAAATGAAGGAAGTGCTGATTAAAGGAAGAAACTATATAACGTATTTTCTGCCAGAGTTCCATGGAAAGTTGACAATAGAGCTTAAAAGAATAGCTGTGTCTACCACACCACGTATGTGTCACATAAATATTGATCTACAAAACATGGCCAGGCGCAGTGGCTCACGGCTGTAATCCCAGCACTTTGGGAGGCTGAGGTGGGTGGATCATGAGGTCAGAAGTTCGAGACTAGCCTGGCCAATATGGTGAAACCCTATCTCTATTAAAAATACAAAAATTATCCGGGCATGGTGGCATGCACCTGTAGTCCCAGCTAATTGGGAGGCTGAGGCAGAAGAACCACTTGAACCCAGGAAGCAGAGGTTGCATGCAGTGAGCTGAGATTGTGCCATTGGACTCCTCTTGTCCTGGGCAACAAGAGCAAGACTCTGGCTCAGAAAAAAATAATAATAATAAAATAAAATAAAATAAACACTAGCTTGCTGTGTGTCAAGCAATAAATAAGCATGCATTTCTGAGCAAAATGTCCATTTGGATATATACTTGCACATCTGCTTCTGTTATTCTTTAGTTAACTTTAGATAGCACACATATAACCACTGAATTCAGAACAGGTGAGAATGCCTAACTTGACAGAATACTGTAGACTAATTCATTAATTATACAACTGCCACAAAATGCTTCTCTAAAAGCATCATTGAAGTGATTTTTCTGCTAAGAAAATTTGGAAATGGTTTAAATTATATTATATTGTGGTCAAAATTACCTGTAATCATTATTTGCCAAATGTGTCCCACAAAAACTTCAAATTTTAAATTTTATACAAAATATTACAGATTCAACACAATTCCTTTCAAAATACAATGCCATTTTCAACAGAAATAGAAAAATAAAGCACTTCTAAAATTAAAAAACAGGCCAAATAGTCAAGCCAATCCTATGTAAAATGAACAAACCTGGAAGTATCGTATTATCTGATTTCAAACTATACTATAAAGCTATAGTAACCAAAACAACATGGTATTGGTACAAAAGCAGACATACAGATCAATGGAACAGAATAGAGAACCCATAAATAAAGTCACATACCTTACAACCAACTGATCTACAACAAAGTTGACAAAAATAAGCAATGGAAAAAGGACTCCCTATTCAATTAATGGTGCTGGGATAACTGGCTAGGTATACACAGAAGAATGAAACTGGACTCCTGCCTTTTACCATTTATAAAAATTAACTGAATATAGACTAAAGATTTAGATGTAAAACTTCAAACTATAAAAATCCTAGAAGAAAACATAGGACATACCTGTCTCAACACTGGCTTTGGCAAATAATTTGTGGTCAAGTCCCACACAGCAATAGCAACAAAAACAAAAATTGAAAAATGGGGTCTAATTAAACTAAAGCACTTCTGCACAGGAAAAACAACTATCAACAGGCTAAACAGAAAAACTACAAAATGAGAGAAAATATTAGCAAACTATGCATCAACAAAGGTCTAATATCTGGAATCTACAAGGGACTTACACAAATCAACAAGCAAAATCAAATAATCAAATTAAAAAATGGGCAAAAGACAGGAACAGACACATTTCATAAGATGACATACAAGCAGCCAACAAACATGAAAAAATCCTCATCATGATGAATTATCAGAGAAATGCAAATCAAATTCACAATCCAACATTTTCTTATACTACCAGTAAGAATAGCAATTCGTAAAAAGTCCAAAAATAACAGACGCTGGCAAGACAGGAGAAAAAAAGGAATACTTATTTATACTCTATTGGTGGGAATCCAAATTAGTTCAGCCACTGTGGAAAATTGTTTGGAGATTTCTCAAAGAACTTAAAACTATCTTTTGACCCAGTAATCCCATTACTGGGTATATATCCAAAAGAAAATAAATTGTTCTATCAAAAAGACATATGTACTCATATGTTCATTACAGCACTATTTACAATAGCAAAGTCATGGAATCAACCCAGGTACCCATCTATGGTAGATTGGATAAAGAAAATATACATACACATCATGGAATACTATGCAGCCATAAAAAAGAACAAAATTTTGTTCTTTGCAGTAACATGGATAAAGCTGGAGGCCATTATCCTAAGCAAATTAATGCAGGAACAGAAAAGTAAATACTGTATGTTCTCACTTATAAGTGGGAGCTAACCATTAACTACACATGGATATAAAGATGGGAACACTAGACACTGGGGACTATTAGAGCAGGGAGAGAGAGGGGGATGAGTGGGCTAAAAAGCACCTATTGGGTACTATGCTCACTACCTGGGTGATAGGATCATCTGTACCCCCAAACCTCAGCATCATGCGATATATTCACATAACAAACCTGCACATGTAAGTGTTGAATCCAAGTTAAAAATAAAAATAAAAGTTAAAAAATAAAATGAAAAAAATAAAATGAAAGTTAAAAAATAAAATGAAATATATTTTTAAAGCTTCCAGAATTATAGCATCAGCTGACAGCTGCCTTGGTTTTAATATTTTATTCTTTCCATCTTCCTATTTATTTAAGATAATTTTTCCTTCTTTCTTTATATATAAATATTCTTAGTAAATTCTGACCCCTGAGACCTAATATGATGGTTTTAATGTAAAATTACTCACAACTCAAAGTCACTGGATGTTGAATGAGAAGAGAAGTTCCTTAATATAAATTTGACGTGATTTTCCCAATTCATAGAGCTACTTGAAGAAAAGGCATTGAAAACCAATTCCATATTCTTTCTTTCCTAAATAATCATTTATATCTTAATTAACCCACCTAAGAAACCAGAGAAAAATTAAAATTATTAGAAACAAATACACAAAAGTCTTTTTTTTTTTTTTTTTTTTTTTCTGAAACGGGGCAGGCTAACTGTTCAGAGAAATACATGATCTCATTTCCCATTTCTGACATTACACACATCTGTCATAGGGAGACATAAAATATCTATAATCATGTTTGGTTTATGTAAAACAAGATGCTACAGAGCTTGACTTCTCAACAGGAATTGAAGTAAGGAATTAAAATAATGGCTCTCATGGCAAAATACTGCTGTGATGACAGTAAGCTAATTTTCCAGGCATAAGAATTTCAAAAAATGTTTTGACAATCAACAGTGAAAAGCTTTCATCCTTGTTTCAGTCTTACACTAAGTGCCAGGTTTTTATGTGTTAGTAATCATGGACTTCCTCAAATGCAAGAATATTAGCATTACTGATTTGTTTTCCATTCTCACATAAAGGTTTCTCACACTTTAAAGTGTCCTATATGCTGTTTTATATTCACTGCAATAATAATAAACTTCTAAGCAGGATACTACAAGACTTAAGGTGTCAGCATAGAATTAAAAAAAAAAAAGAAAAGAAAACTATGCACAATTTACAAAGAGGAAAGAGGCATAGGTGAGATATTTTGTCATTTTTTTTGTTCCAAAAAAACAAATCCTATATGTATGAATCTCACACTGATACCTCAAATAGTAGAGGAATTCTTTTACTTTAATGGATTTAATTTTATATATTCTTTCTTTTTTCAATGCTAAGTCTGAAAAACACAGTGAAAGATAAATAAGATAAAAGTACCCAATATTCCATAGATGGAGCATAATATAGACTATTTCAGTACTTTTTCCTAGAGTCTGGAAATGGTGGTCAGGAATCCATAATTATTCCATATTTTACTTCAGAATCTATGAATGCATTATCCACACCATACCTGCATGTCATCTCTGATATGGGCAATGCAACATTACAGAAAATAGATGAGCCCTGCTGACATGAATGCAGTCTTATCCCTTCTCATTACTCATAATCACCAACTGCATTTCAATATAGAACACTAGACAGTGAAGCCTTTTCTATATACCAGATGGCATGAATAACAAACATATTTGATAAAATAATGAAGACTGAGATGACATGCATAGATTTTATTAATGCATAAACATATTAATATTAATCTGAAACAGTTAAACTTTAAAGCCATTATGTGTTACTTAATAATTAGCCTTAATTAGTCTCCACAAGAATTATTATCAATGGCATTATTTTATACAACCAAAATGCATCCTCCTTCATTGATAAATACATGTATACATGATAGTTTGAATGATTTAAATTGCCATGATCCCTATCTACACAGACCTCTGACATTGATCATATTAAAGCACAGTCATATGTATTTTTTCCTATCAAATAGCCAGTATGTCTCTTGCCAATATACCCAATGTCTCACGCGTAGGATTTGACACTGCTGGGGTCAACTCATCTATTTCCATTCTTTATGAATTCTGTGTATTTCTTTGCCCTATATCCACATCTGAGGAGACCTTGAACCACAAGTAACATTCAGTAGGCTTACAGCATTAAAGTTTGAATTGACCATTCTGATTACATACCACCATAAGCACCATCTTGAACAAGGGAGGAAATGTCATTCAGGCAATAATGTTATTTCTTCTATGGTACACTACTAGAATTGGGTACTGGTCAGACATATAGAACAACAGAAAAAGTTACTAAAATAAAAATGGAGATGCGTATAGGTTATCTGCAACTCTCTTTCACGGCTATCTTTTAACACTGAATCTATAAAACAACCACGTGGCAAGAAACACTCTCTATACATCACCCCTTTTCTCTAACTGACAGAAACTGTTTAAAAAATTATACTTCTTGCCCTGCTTGAGCACACATTCTCACATTTTAGTGGGAAGAGGTAGGGGTGTCTTTCTGAGACATAGTTTTCTCAGACTAGCAGAGTGAAAGAGCAGAACACAGTTTTGTTTTAGGAGAAAGACGCTGGTCATTTCAAGTAGCTTTCCTACATCAGTGCATTTTGAATGTTCTAAATTCAAGCCCCGACCTATGATGCTAACTTTGCGGATAAAGAAACTGCACATAAAACCGGTTGAATGGCAAAGGCATGCAGATTTGAAATCTGAACTCTTCGTATGATTAAAGATCACTGCACTTCACCATTTAGCTACCAATATACAATATTTTACTCATTTCTACAGGTTAAAAAGTAGAGCAAAAGTAAAAAAATTTTATAGACAGCAAAATTGATCAAACTAAAACAATGAGTGTACTCTCTTTTGACGATATCATCCACTGGAACATTCTAAGCTGTGTTCAGTTACACAAATATGTGGTAGCCCTGACATAATTTCATTAGGAAATGGCTTTGCTCTTGACTTCCATAGAAGCTTGCTGAGACTAGTAGTTTTTGTTATGGTTTTAATTTCAAAGTTATTTTCTGAAAGTCAGCATAAGTGTACTTATTAAGAGTTTGGGGTCTAAAATCAGACTTCATGGGTACAAATCCAGAAAAGCTACATTGAGGGCAGTGTGTAACCTTTAGCAAACTACCTAACCTCTCAATGATTCAGGTTTTTTCACCTGTGAAGTAGGAATAAACTAGCATCTTCAAAAGGTTGTTGAAAATCACGAGTTAATATAATAGAGCCCATTATCCTAAGCAAATTAATGCAGAAATAAAAGTTAAATACCGTACTACTAGAAGAGTTACAGTAAATTATATGAGTTAATATATGTAAATTCCCAGCATATAGTAAATACAGTTGAAGTGTTTGATATTACTATTTTCTATTTTGCGAAATTTGCAATTAAGTGAAATTATTTGAGGTCTGGCATGCTATCTAGAAACAAATAAAACTTTGATTTATTTCATATTAATTATAATGCTTAGTCGAAAAGGCCATCCTAAGCAAATATGGTAGAAACAATGAGGGCCAAGTTAAAATGATCTCACAGTCCGTAGAGCTTTTCGGCTATTATAGTATGTTGGGTCTGCTCTTTTTAGTAATAAAAGTGTGGAAGTGGAGCAATTTGTCTTAAAGATGCAAGTTTACTCATTCCTGATTGTTAAAAGAAGACTGGGTAAGATTGGAAAATAAACAAAAAAAAAAGATTGGGAGACATTATATGAAAGAAAGTTTATAAGAATAAACTTACGTAAATTAGTATAAGACATACTGCATCCTCTATAATCTATGAATGCACATTAACTTATTAAAGGATTTGAAATTCATCCAGCATACAGAAGCATGTGTGATTTTATAAATTCATCTTTTCCCAAATGTATATGTGTTTTTTGAGAGAGTATGCATATGGGTAAACCTTAATGAGTAACGTTTATTAACTGTTCTTCCATAGGATACATTTTGAGAAATGCTTGCACCTAGTTTACACCAAGTATTATTTCTTAGTTTAGATTTAATTTCACAATTGAACAGATGGGTTTTCCTGAGGAATGAGGTAGAAAATGATAACAGCAACAAACTGAGAATGTTTAGTACACAGCATTTCACTGAGCACCTTTCATCCATCTCATTTCGTAGTCAGAACAATGCAAAGTCTAAATACCATGTTATCCTCAGTCTGTAGATAGAGAAAGTTTAAATATCCATCCCAAGTTTAGTTGGCTATAAAGAAGTGGAATTTGAACTGTAACCGGGTTTTTTCTTGAGTGCTGGCCAGACACAGCTTTTGTGAGTTTTTGGCCTCCAACCTTTAAAAGAATAAGTGGTGGGGCCACGGTATGCTCATGAAAGTAAATATTGAACCCAAGAAGTGTTGCAGAAAGGTGATTTTATTTAGGTAGAGAAAAGAGAAGGAAAGGAGAAGAAAAGAAAGGCTTCCATGAAGAATGTGGAAGGAGATTCCAGAGGGGAAATCCCAGAGGAAGCTCCCACCATGTGGGAGGGGATTCCAGAGAGCTGGAAATCCAGCATAGGTAAAGGAGCAGGGGAATTTATCCTGGGAGAAATTCGCACCTTCCCAAGTTCCTTAGAAATTCGCACTTCCCAAGTTCTAAGTGAAAGGAGTTCCTTAGAACTTCCACTGTAGTGACTGACTTTTAGTTTCTTACCATGCCTGCGAAATTCAAACATAAACCACTGAATCTCCCGGATGGAGAGAGATGGGAGGTGGGCATGGCGCTGGGAAATTTTTGCCCTTAAAACTCCGCCACCTCATGGACCTGGAAAGGGAACACATTCCCTCAGAACCAAAATGGTCTAGCTGCAAAGCCTACTCTCTTAGTCTGATCTCCATTATTTCTCCAGATAGAGAAGGCAATTGCAAGAATCAAAAATATCTGATAAACTAGACACTCAGAAATATATTTAGAAAGGAGGATGATCTCAGAGCCACTGGAAGTCATTTGCAAAGAAGTCAGCAACCACAGGAAATAGGTAATAATGAAAACTTCATAGGAGTTTTATAACTCTGAGACTCTTTTTTTATTATTTATAGTTTTAACACTAACGGTAAAAGAAATACAAACTTTCAAATATGTACGTGTTGGAGTGGTACAGGTAGGGAAGGAAGAAGAATGAATATATATTGAGTGCCTCCTAAGTGCCATGTTCTGCTCCTCACTGACATGCATTGTCTTACGTTACCTATTGATCTCATAAGCTGGGGGCTATCCTCCTTGTTTTGGAGAAGAGAAAATTGAAGCTTAAAACTATTAGGTAACTTGCCAACGAATCAAACAATAATAAAGAAACAAATACTAAAAAGGGCAGACAGCATACTAAGATAACCAAAAAGCTCTATGGTCTGTGAGATTATTTCACTTGGCCTACATTGTTGCCTCATTTGCTTAGGATGGACTTTTCAAGTTGGCATTATGATTCATATAAAATAAATCTTACAAAGTTTGTTTGTTTCTAGACAGCCTGGCCAGAAACCTCAAATAATTTCACTTCATTGCAAGTTTTACATTCAGATGGGTCTGACTGAAAAGTTTCCCCCATAACATAGTTGAGAAAGTGGCGCATATGGGAAACCGCGCTTGACTCATGAGTGAGAGGAATCCCAAGAAGCGGAGTAGGTGTTAGCCTACAAGGCAAGTAAAAGTGGATTTACTATTAGACTTGCTGAAAGTACAGAATGAAGGTGTGGAAATTGCTGTAGGTGTGAAATTTAAAAAATTCCTCCTCAAGTAGATAAAATGCAAAAAGTCACCCAGTTTGCAAAAGGATAAATTGCAATATGACAGTCCTTTCACTGCTAATACAGTGTCATCCTAGCCTGTAGTACCAGGTGAGTAGTGTGGCTAGTATCTCAGCTTCCCTCCTCTGCTACATACCTTTGAACAGGGCACAAACTGAGCAATGACAAGAGATGTCCTTGGACACGAGGAGCCAACTTAAAATTTACAGGTGAGCCCACTAAGGCTTTCACCATAGAAGGATCAGCTTCAATGATAGATATTGTTCTTACCACCATTTTAGGTCATATAGTCAGCTTTTTCCACAGATGCTTTGCACAGTTCCTATTACTCCACCTAGACGGTATATTTTAAGGGTGAAGCAACCATATACAAATAAAAGCTAATTTTATATTGGAAGATGTATTGTGCAATGGGAAGGTGACTTCAACTGTACTCAGTAAGAATTATATAAAATCATAAATCCTAGCCACAGCTTCAGTATATTAGAGGCTACACATTACATTTGTAAACAACTGCAAATCCATTCTGGAGATAGTGCTGAGTGACCTGGTTTTAGGTGCTGTAAGGGACAGCATTGGAAACATATATTTAAGGATACACTGTTAATTTCCTAGCCACAAAAAGTCAAGCCATATGTCAATTGGCCAGCCATATACATGCCATGTTTTATAGAACTTCTAAAATGGAGGTGCATTTGTAATTTAGATTTTAATGTTGATTAATCACAGATATATTAGATTTTTATCCATTTTAATAAATATAAATGCATAAAATAACATATTTGAGAGCTTTTTAAAATTGGTTGTTTCCCCCACACTAATTACATGACCAGTTTTTTTTTCATGCCTTATAAAATCGCTACTCATTCTCCCTCTCTCTATAATATGCATTATTTTCTGAGACTCACATTGGATCAAGCTATTCCATCTAAAATTTGCCATAGATCCTTCAATATATTCTGCCGCCTGGGGTATTGAATTTGATGAAACATTCCTTGTGAGTAGAAAACAAAAACAACTGTAAACAAAAACCAGATACAAAAAGCTTCGGATTATTGCTAGAAGGATGTCAATATAAAAACGCCACTAAATTTATTATTAATTTTAAAATTCCCTAGAACTAATATCAATATTATTATTTTGCCTATTAATCTCAGATAGACAAAACAGTTCATAACATCTACCATCCTTTGCTGGTTTATTATTATATTATTTATATTAATAAAATACTCATAAATAAAATAAGAAAACATTGATAAGATTCTAATAAAATATTTAATTTATGTACAGTTTACCCTCTGGATTTTAGAGGTTTTCTTAAATATTTCCCCTGAAGTGATATTGTTAGTAGCACTGTCTATTAATTTTGCCAATTCACTTTGACATATGTCTTCAGTTTATTCAGTAAGTGCTTCAAAATGAGTATAAAGAAAATTTTTTTATCTAATAAAAAGGGTTTTCAAAATCACCTTTACAAAATATCAAAAACATTAGGCTTATGTTCTAGTTGAATTCTTACGATGGAAAAAAACTTACAAAATAAAAGCTATATTTTTCCGAGAATTTCCCCAACATACTTCACATTAATTATTATAAAAATTAAATTCATTTCTTTATTCACTCCTTCAACATCTGTTCTTTAAAACATACACTTTATGTCAAATGTCAAGAAGAATAAGAATAGGACTTAATCTCTAGAAGCCAATTAAACAAGTTAAATTTAATAATGTAAATGATATGTTAAAGGGATTGAAAAGTGCTGAGGGAATAGGTCTGTAGACCTAGTATAGCTGAGGGAGAGAAAAACAGCTGAACAAGGAGCACACATCTTGGAATGCTTTTCGAATAATTTTTACCTACACAGCACTAATTTCTGCACATGCTTTTAGTTACTTTATATAGCTTGTTCTTTTTAGGTAAAACTAGAATTCCCTTTTCATAACCATCTATACATCTCCTGATTATCACAATCTTCTTCCTAAAACCAGGAAGTAAGATAGACATTGACAAGATTATTGTCATTGGGTTATGACATTTTAAGCTGTATATTATAATATATATAAATATTTTAAGAGCATTATAGTAAGAAAGTCCTAAAAATGAATAAAAATCCCATTCCAGTATGGTTCAATTAGCAAAAAGAAGACACAAAATTTCACCTCAAATATCTGGAGCAAAATGGAAACTTCCCAAGTGCCTCATTAGAGAAAGGGAATTCTGCAATATAATCCCCCTAAAGCCCTTTGTGGTTATATGGTTGTGCTTTTGTCTTAGGCTTCATTTTGATACTCCCAGTGTGAAGGTCTGAGGGTTCACTGCCTCTCCTTGATCCCTCCCCTCCACCAATTTCTATTAGATCTTTTCTTTCTTGTCCCAAATGGAGCTCTGGAGTCTTAGGGATGCTTATCCTTACAGGGAGCAGAGTCAGGACTGGTCCAGACGTTCTTCCACAGGGCAATATATCATGTTTTTGCTTGGCATTCTCAAGATTTTAGAAAAATTAAAAGTGGAGTTAAAGAATTTAATGGCTTGATGAATTCTTTGAAAATATCTGTTCAACTTCCTATATACACAGACACACACATGCACACACACACAATGCAGGTCTATAATAATAGAAATCACAAATTTTATCTGTTATGTGACAAGTTAAAATTACATGCAATGTGATTATGTAATTCATAGTCAAAATTATGAAAATAACTACAATGGGATTGTTTTGCATAGTAATTGTACATATTATGTCATTACATTATAATGCAATTTGTAATAACATTTTCTTTGATTGCTCTCATGCACGCTATTTAAAAGTTATTTTATATTAAAACATCAATACTTATAAGCCAACTTAAATTTTCTACTTGTCTGAAAATCATTCTTGTAAATTCAAAGTCAATACAATAAAACGGTCAAAATTATTTGTTCAAAAATATTTAAAATCCAACGTGTAGGTGGAATAATCCAAGTATTTAAGAAACAACAGCTTTATACTGCTCCTTAGCGTAGATGATGATTTGTTCCTGCCTTAGTCTCTTGTCACTGTTCATGCTACATATTCCAGCTCACTCATTTTGTGGCAGCTTATCGTATTTTTCAACTTTTCAATGTCTTTGCACATGCTCGGCTTTCACAACACATTTTCCTCCCTTTGTAAATCTGGAAAATGTGAAAACATCTCCTAATAATGCTTTAAATTTCAGTCCATCAATGCTTCCTTTGGGACATCTTTCCTGAACTAGTCTTTCTTTTGTTTTCCATAACTCTGAAATAGCACTACACATATAGTATTTTATTATAGATATTGCCTCTATTACTTACCATTGGAATGAGGACTCTTTGAGGACGGGAATTATTATCATTAATTATTTTACTGTTTTTTCTAATGCCTACCAAACTACTCTCTACATTAGAAACTTTAACAAATGGTGTTGGGAAAACTGGCTAGCAGTGTGCAGAAAGCAGAGACTGGACCCCTTCCTGACACCTTACACTAAAATCATCTCCAGATTGATTCAAGACTTAAACATAAGACCTAACACAACAAAAACCTTAGAAGAAAACCTAGGCAAAACCATTCAGGACATAGGCATAGGTAAGGACTTCATGACTAAAACACCAAAAGCAATGGCAACAAAAGCCAAAATAGACAAATGGGACCTAATTAAACTCCAGAGCTTCCGTACAGCAAAAGAAACAATCATTAGAGTGAACCTGCAACCAACAGAATGGGAAAAAATTTTTTCAATCTACCCATCTGACAAAGGGCTAATATCCAGAATCTACAAAGAACTAAAACAGATTTACAAGAAAAAATCAAACAAAGAAATCCAAAAGTGGGTGAAGAATATGAACACTTTTCAAAACAAGACATACATAAGGCCAACAAATATGAAAAAATGCTCATCATCACTCATTGTTAGAGAAATGCAAATCAAAACCACATTAAGATACCACCTCATGACAGTTAGAATGGCCATCATTAAAAAATCTGGAGACAACAGATGCTGGAGAGGATGTGGAGAAATAGGAACACTTTTACACTGTTGGTGGGAGTGTAAACTAGTTCAACCATTGTGGAAGACAGTGTGGCGATTCCTCAAGGACCTAGAAATAGAAATTTCATTTGGTCTAGCAATCCCATTACTGGGTATATACCCAAAGGTTTATAAATCATTCTATTATAAAGACACATATACACATACGTTCATAGCGGCACTGTTCACAATGGCAAAGACCTGGAACCAACCCAAACGCCCATCAACGATAGACTGGACAAGGAAAATGTGGCACATATACACCATGGAATACTATGCAGCCACAAAAAATGATGAGTTTGTGTCCTTTGTAGGGACATGTATGAATCTGAAAACTATAATTCTCAGCAAACTGACACAAGAACAGAAAATCAAATACCTCATGTTCTCACTCAAAGGCAGGTGATGAACAATGAGAACACAGGGACACAGGGAGGGGAGCATCACACACTCGTCTGTTGGGGGGGACAAGGGAGGTACAGGGGCAGGGTGGGGAGGTTGGGGAGGTATAACTGGGGGAGAAATGCCAGATGTAGGTGATGGGGGGATGGAGGCAGAAAACTACATTGCCGTGTATGTACCTATGCAACAATCCTGCATGATCTGCACATGTACCCCAGAACCTAAAGTACAATAAAAAAAAAAAGAAAAGAAAAGAAAGTCAGTTAGTCTTGAGGGATTAATATTAGTCAATGGCTTATATTTGAAAATCACATTAATTCATCCTGCAGTATAAGTTAATATCTATTATTGAAGTAATTGTCTAATCACGTAGTTCCTTTTATGCTGTTTTTGTGATTGTTGCAACATAATTTTTAGTAAGAATAGTTAGGTAGAAAGCTAAATTTACAGAGCAGTGTTATTCCTTCAGCAGCAGTGTTGTATGGCAAGTGTATGGGATTAGAAGGCAACACAGCATGATTCTTACGCCTCCACTTTTACCTCCACGTTCTGCAACTTTCTATTTTCTCATCTGTGAGATGAAACAGTTCAGTCAGGTGACTTCTCAAATTTTTGCAGCTCTGTGATTCTAACAATTGGTAATTTGCCCATCTCTCACTCCCTCTGCCAACCTGAATTGGACCAGTTTGCTATTTTCTAAAAATCCAGGTTTTGAATACCAAAAATGTCTGAATCATTAACATGCTTGTTGTGTTCATATTATTGTATATAAGAAGCTTCTGAAAACCCTATTCTATTTTTATTTCAAAAGCAGCACAAGTGAAACCGTAGTCTCTGCAGGGGCTGATCTGATGGATACACCACTCTTCATGATATCACCATGGAGGCACACATTTCAGGACCCCTGCAGTAGGGAAAGGGAGCCAAGGGTCTGTCACATGCCACTGAATATGCTTGTTACCTGGAAACACACACCTCACCTCCACTGCATTTTATTGGCCAAAGCAAGTCATATGGTCACCAAGGGGAAGAGTGCCCAAAAAGAGACAAAACAAGAATCCTGATCTATCACATATCCCCCCCACACCCCACAAAAGGACATTTTTTGTAACCTGCTCCTCTTTCCCTGGCCTAATTTGTGCATATTTTACCATGGCACTAAAAATATTTCAGTGCTTCCAATAAGTTTTTGAATTCAATTTTGTGAACAGACCACAGATGTTCTAACAAGCCTTTCTCTTCTACCACTATTTCATGTAGAAAATAAGGTTAATTCCCATTTTTCCATGTTATAATATACTGTTCAAGGACCTCCTAGAAATGACATTTTGATGTCAAAGATAGTCCACATTTAATTTTTTTGATAAGTTCTGTACATTTGGCATGTATAAAGTCTATCAATTTAATAATTTATTCACTACATACTGATGTTTATATTGTACCTACTGTATGTAAGAACTTGGCCTAGAAGCTTTGGGTTCAAGGCAGAACATGGCACGCTTATTGAAATGGTATGCAGAAAGAGGAAAAGTATAGTAACACAAAGAAAGAAAGACTTACTGAGCTGTGAAAGTGACAGACACAGAAATTTCCAAACAAAATGAAACAAAACAAGAGTGAATTTATCTCAGCCTCTAACAATAGATAGAGTTTTAAAAGGCTTAGGGTATGAGAGGACCACCTAGATGATACAATCAACATGATCAGAAGAACAGTGACAAGAAATATAGAGATGTATTTAGAAGAAAATAACTGACCATTTGAATTAAAATAAAAATATGTCTTTCTTTCTCTTTTTTAAAAAGACAGAAAAAAAGCAGGAAGAGCATGAGGGGAAAATATACAGAAAATTTAAGGTCAGCTAAAACATGTAAAATGTTTATATGTTTAATAGAAACTTTCATGAATGACATGCAGAAAGGAAAGGCAGTGTGAAAGCTACCGCCAAAGTCTGGAATTGAGGTCATTAGGGGGAAAATTTTAGCAGGGAGGTTGGCAGAGAAGGGGAAAAGGTAAGAGCCACTGTGAAGGAAGAGCTATTAACAACTTGAAAGAAAGGATGAGGAAGAAATCGACAATGGCACTATGGGGTTGAGCCTGAGGAACTAGAAAATACGCACAGCACTAACTAAAATATAAATGAGGGAACATGGGGGTTTTAGGGAAAAACATATGTGTTTACCTTTAAAACACTAAGACTAATGGGATAACAAAACTGGAAGTGGGCTTGGCAGATGGAAATGGTAAAGAATATACTGGTCAGAGATGAATGAATACACACACACACACACACACACACACACACACAACTCTCTCTCTGTCTCTCTCTCGCTTTCTCTTAGATGTGGGCAGCAACGTTGTATAAATGGATGAAATCTAAGAAATCTAATGAAGGTCCACATTTGGGAGATGTGAGGAAGAGGAGGCACCAACAAAAATGTGAAACAATCAGATCAGTGTGTGGAATATCTTAGTTATAAAGATCATGCTGCAGAAGTGGGTAATTGGCTTTAGTTTATATCTTCACATGGTTCATTTTTTGTCATAAATAGATATTTTACAGAAGCAGCATTGGAATTGCCATTAGAATGGCCCCCAGAGTTTATGGGTTGACTTTGCCACTTACTGGCTGTGTAAGCCTGGGCAAGTTTACTACCTGTTCTTAACCAATCTCATCTGTCCAATATGAATGATGACACCAAGTGCACATGTTTGTTACGAGAACACACAATGTAACGCACATAATAGTACCTGGTACCATTCCTAACAAGGGTTCAATAAATATAAGTTGAATCCAGATTCATTGCATTTTAGTCTAATTATTTCTACAGTATCTGGTAAATGACTTATATGTTGTATGTGCTAAATAAACATTTGTTGCATTCAGGACTGGGATAAGAAAGACATTAGAACTGGAACGTCAACTGTAATATGATTAAATTCATCGTCCATCCTAGGTAATTCCCTGAAGATATTTTCTCAATGGCCTAAAGGTATTATTAACTTCCTTAGTTCAACATACTCACAAATATTACCCTTTATATCTGGCATTATTAATAATTTCCTTAGTGTAATAGTCATTGGTTCTGGTCATTCAGATGGATGATTCTCTGAACTTTGAGGCAAACGGCAGCATTGCACTTTTTGGCTGCCGTGTGACTGAGAGAGGATGTACGTTGTGGGAATAACCAACATTCATGGGTGTACAATCAACCTGATTCTTGGAGTGAAGCCAACGTTCCCACCTTAGAACACTAGGAATTTGTTATATTGTTTTCTTTTTTTTGTCTTTATTTTTTAATTGAAGAATAAAAAATTGCATAGTTTTATGGTAGACAGCGTGATGTCTCGATATACCTATACATTGTAGAATGGCTAAATCAAACCAATTAACCTATACATAAATTCACAAATGTATCTTTCTTTTTGTAGTGAGAACACTTAAAATCTACTCTCTTTGCAATTTTCAAGTGTACAGTATATTGTTATTAACTATAGTCATTGTGATGTACAACAGATCTCTTGATCTAATTCCTTGTGTCTAACTGAAATTTTGTATTTTTGCCTCTGCGGTGGGATGGGCTGGAGATTAGGGAGATGGTCAAAAAATTCTACTTTCTGCTTCTGTGAATTTGACCTTCTGAGATACCATATATAAATGAGCTTCTCGAACAATAAAAAAATCCAACTGCCATATGATCCTGCAATCCCACTACTGGGTATTTATCCAAAAAATATAAAATCAGTATGTTGAAGAGATCTCTGCACTCTCATGTTTATTGCAGCATTAGTCACAATAGTCAAGATATGGAATCAACTTATATGTGCATCGGTGAATAAATAGAAAAAAATGTGGTATATGCATACAATGGAATACTATTCATCCTTAAAAAAGAGGAAAGCCTGTTACGTATAAGAACATAGATAAACCTGGAAGACATTATGTTAAGTGAATTAAGTCAGGCATGAAAAGAAGGATTTTTCTGTTACTTCAGCATAACTCATTCCATGCTATAATAATATATTCAACCTATTGTTGAGAAAGTCCTTTCCAGATTCCCTAGCTTACAAACCTCCATACCTGAAGTAGCACTGGGATTAGCATATCATTTGCACGTCACACTTTAAGGATGAGCTAAGGCACTAAAACAGACTACTGTATCAGAAATCAACTAGCATAAAAACAAATAAAGAAAGAGTGTAAATGTGTTACCACATTCTTTAAGGAGTCAGCAAAATTGATTCCTTAAAAATCTACACAGGAGGCTAAAAAGAGATTTTCCACAAGCAACTTCTTTCTGTTACTGCATTTTGATTTCCTGCTTCAGCGAAGTTTTGTTTCTGATAGATGACTACTGTATTCTCACAGGGATGCGGAGAATAGGACTGGTATTGAAGCTGGTGAGTGATGTTACAGCCAATAATGAAGCTGTTGATGTTAAGTTGGCTGGCTAGTGGATATTTTAGGGAACAAAGTAGTTTTTCCTAATAAAAGCTGTTAAGTTGTTTTGTCTAAGAAGAAAAATAAAATCGAATGTATTACATAATTACCAAATCCTACTGTACTCAAGAAATATCCTATCAGGTATCTACTACTTTAAATAAATGCCTTCTGAACTAATTCTTTAGCAAGTTTGAAAGCCATAAACCAGGGCAAATATAAATAGGCAACTCTATTTCAGATTTTCCACTAAGGTGCTCACTACCTATTATTATGTTCATCTTCTTTGACCCAAGTCATATTTAAGTGAATGTGTTCACTGCTGTTATTGGTACCTGACAAAGGGTTGAGTGATAGGGTGTCTGATAGTATTTCCATGGCAGTATTAATAGTGGTTGATAAAGCCAGGCCTCTAGGGTCCAATTTTCTGAAACTCATGGGGAAAAATAAGAGTTGGAAAATGAACTACCTGGTTATATATTTTTTTCATTGTTGCAAGGAGACAATTTTCGAGAATGATTGTGACAGGAATAAAAAGACAAGGACAAGCAGCCCCAAACTGTCAAACTCCTAGCATTTTTTAGCTGTCTCCTGATACATGCAGATGTCTTATGCCAAAGGAAAAAAAAAAGGAGAAAAGTTTCTTTTCTCAAAAATGATGTCAATATATCTGTGCATTGTGTGAGGAAAAATGTAGATGCTATTACGTATTGTTATTAATTTTGAGGACAGATTAAATTTCCTCTTAATAAGACAGAGCACCCTGACACAAACCTTGTGCTAAGTACTTATTGATGCAAAGTTGAAAAGCAAACGTACACAGCTCTCTTTTATCTACAGCACTAAATCTAATTATGAAGTAGCTCCTACATTCCAGGCTCTGTGCTTTAGTTGCACAAACTTGGAATTTCATTCTTCACCATCTCCCTGTGAAGTTGTTATTATTGCTGTCATTCTGTAGGATGAGAAAACTGTGTCTCAGGTTCAGTCCTTTCTTCAACACCTCACGACTAAGAAGCAGTGTCACAGTATTTTACATTTGGTTCTCTGTCTGACTCTGAAGGCATGAGCTCTCCATTACGGCCCAGCTGCCTTCCTCCCCAGCAACAGCAGCAACAACAAACACTAATACATGAAAAAGTGAATCACTGACAGAATCTGAAAAGAAAATGAGGGAAAGGGAAAAAAGAAACATGAGAAAGTTTGGTTGCCTGAGATTTTTTTTAACATATATTTTATTGCATTTTATGTTTTGGGGTACGTATGAAGAACATGCAAGATTGTTATATAGGTACATACATGGCAATGTGGTTAATGGAGAAGAGATGAGCAATTTTGCCTCAATTTGCCAAATTAATCAAGGTCAATTAAGGGGCTATAGCTTGCCAAAAGAAAGCTTAATGTCTGTGCATTGGCCTGTTCAGTCGGTAAAAGGTTAGCAAAAATTAACATGGGAAAGTCACTTAATACAGAAATAGCTCCTGTCTACTTTAGAGAAAAAGCAGTTAGAATTTGATGGCCTCTTTTCCTGAAATATTAGGTAGAGTTTATTATAAGACTTAATTTCATAATGTCTCATGTAGCTGACTTTCAGACTAGCTGAAGCTTAATCAGAATTTTAGTGAATTTTTAAAAAGAGACCCTCACAATCTGTACTGCTATTCCTTTTGTGTTTGACATATGAAGATTTTTGATTTGGGGATAGACTTGCCCTACTGGATTCAGCACATGAGAGAGTGCTGGGTTCTAGAACTATTTACTTTCTCTATGGCCTTATACACATTCTTTGAGTTTCTGTACCACCTTTAACTTACATGTAAAAAGGGGAGAATACAATGCTTTATGGTTTTATTAGGATAAAATTAGATAATGAATGCCATGACATTTTGCAAATAATTCTATGCAAATGAAAATGGTGCTTACAATCTGCGTTTCCAGTGTAGTTTCTTACACCAATAGAAAGTTCAGTTGTATTATTATAATATTGTTCACTTCAGTGACTCCTCTAAGTTCCTCTTTAATCAATCCTTTCTTAGGTAATTTTGATAATTGAATGACTAGGAGTTTGTAGGTTTTCTACTTTTCATTCTAAATTTATTGTAATAAAAATATCATGGATTTTAGAATTAGACAGGTTATAGATTCTAGAATTAAATAAATCTGCAAGTAAATTTCACTGCTGCCTCTTAGCTGTGTGACGGCAGACACACTTAGCCTCCCCAAGCTCATTTCTTCATTTATATATCGGAAGCACGAGAATTTGGAGAGATAGTATATATTAACACAATGGTACACCCAGACTAGCTGCAGTGAATTTTTCTTTATTTTCTATCAGTTTTGCATTTTAGCTAAATCCAGTAGATGTCCTTTCTTTCCATATGGTTTTGCTAGATTGGCCTGATTGCCTGATTGACTGATTGACTGTGGTGGTTTATATCAATTATGAATAAACAATAATACGGTAGGCCAATGAATACCCAGGTATCTGAAGAGAAGAAGCATGCCAGGTTTCCTCTTTTGCCCTAAGTACTTTTGTGAGTTTCTGGAACTGACAAGCAAATTCCCTTTTTGGAATGGTCAGTTGTAGAATGGTCTTTATGACACCAGAAGCCAGCTAGTCAGGGAGACAACCAGTCACATCTGAGCTTCCAGGGTTTTGTGGAGCATGTAGTTTGCAGAGCAGCTTAATTCTTATTATCTTACACATGGAGTTAGTGACAGATACTCTGTGTTTGCCTTGCCAAAAACAAATAGGCGTATTATTTTTAAAGATTTGTTCAGTGATGTACCTTCCAACTGACATCTATTGTTTTTTTTTTTTTTTGGTTTTTTAGTCAAGCTTTCATCTTGACACTGAGGATTTTTTAAAAAATAAGTAAATGAAGGTCACTGCTTTCTAGGAATATCGAATCGTAACGAAAGAGGAGTAGACATGCAACTGTTTTACAACCAGGATGAATGCTAGATGTGTAACAGCGTATGATTAACCTGCCCAGGTTGTGGAGGAGGCAGACTTCTCAGATAAAGTTAATTTGTTGGATCCAGCTTCCAAAAGTCACAGTAAGGGAACAGAAAATCTAAAATTAAACAAAATACATACAGGCTAGGTTTCAAAATTCTAATGAGCCAGAAGATAATTAAGATGCTAAGAAGAACCAGAGCAATGATTCTCAAACGTGCTTCCCCTTACCTCTCTGTAGATTCCTAATGATGACCAATGTTCACGTCTTCTCTTAAAACAGAATTCCCTACCTATATGTGACTAGTATAGACCAGTTCTCTGGTATTTTAGAGCTAGTCTGTTCTAAGCCACATGGCTTATTTTTAAAGCTGGAAGGAAGGTGTGAGGGATGCTTGCCAAAAGTGGCGATTCATCCTGCCCAGACACAGGAAGGCTTGAGTCTGCCGATGCCAACCATCATCTGGGTTATAGTGAGACAATTTCTGTGTCACACTCAAAGTTCCTTTAGTCTCAACACTCACTTTTATCAAGCCAACTTTTGTCTACAGTGTTTTAAAAGGATGCAAGTACAAAAATCATGAGCTCATTACAGAGAGGTTTATGGGGGACGCTATATATTTGTAATAAGTAAACAGGAACTATTTCCCGTGCTTTTTATAAAATTAATTTATCCTTCACAATCGCCCTATGAATTATATCTGATGATTGTCTTCATTTTACAAATGAGGAAACTGAGAGACACAGAAGTGAAGTACCATCACTAGTTTCACTCTCAGGCCATGGGGCTCACGATGAAGTCATGTACTTATCATCCCCACACTGTGCTTCCTCTGCGCAGATACAGATGAGTTGCTAAAACTGCTGCTCATTAATTCAAATATCAACCTCCAACTTCAGCAGTCAAATCAAATATGCCAGAGATTTTGTATTAAAGATAAAGGATGCCATGTTTTTCAAACTTATCCAATGATAATGATCATGTGGGGTGCTTAATAAACATACAGACCTAGACAAACAATTTCCAGTGAGAGATGAAGACAAAGTGACAGTTTTCAAGTGCCTCCAGAACATTCATTCTTATTATCGGTTAAGTTTGGCAAACACCAAATAGGGGTAATTAATGAAAAAAGTCTTTAAGACAATGTTTCTCACTCTTTAATGTGCACAAAGTCACCTGGAGATCATATTAAAATGCAGCAGCGGGGCCTGTGATTCTGCATTTCAAACAAACTGCAAGGTGGTGCCAATGCTGCTGATACACAGACCGCATTTTGAACTAGCAAGGCTCTGGGAAAAGACTCAGCTGTCTAGGATGTGAGGTTCATTTGCTGTCAGCCATAAACTTGGCTATATATACACGTGTGTGTGTGTGTGTGTGTGTGTGTGTGTGTGTGTGTGTATATGCATGTATATCACCTAGAATGTTCATAACACACACAAATTTCAGTATCTAGGACAGTTATATCAGGAATCTACTTTTTTTTTATTGTACTTTATGTTCTGGGGCACATGTGCAGATCATGCAGGATTGTTGCATAGGTACATACATGGCAAGGTGGTTTGCTGCCTTCACCTCCCCATCACTATATCTGGTATTTCTCCCCACGTTATCCCTTCCTACTCTCCCCACCCTCTGCTGTCTCTCCCCTAGCCCCATCAACTGACCGCAGCGTATGATGCTCCCCTCCCTGTGTCCACGTGTTCGAATTGTTCAACACCCACCTGTGAGTGAGAACATGCGGTGTTTGGTTTTCTGTTCCTGTGTCAGTTTGCTGAGAATGATGCTTTCCAAATTCATCCATGTCCCTGTGAAGCACACAAACTCAGCAATTTCTATGGCTGTGTAGTATTCCATGGTGTATATGTGCCACATTTTCTTCATCCAGTCTATTGTTGATGGACATTTGGGTTGGTTCCAGGTCTTTACTATTGTAAACAGTGCTGCAATGAACATATGTGTGCATGTGTCTTTATAACAGAACAATTTATAATTCTTAGGGTATATACCTAGTAATGGGATTGCTGGGTCAAATGGTATTTCTATTTCTAGATCCTTGAGGAATCGTCACACCATCTTCCACAATGGTTGCACTAGTTTGCACTCCCACTAACAGTGTAAAAGTGTTCCTATTTCTCCACATTCTCTCCAGCATCTGTTGTCTCCAGATGTTTTAATGATTGCCATTCTAACTGGTGTGAGATGGTATCTCAATGTGGTTTTGATTTGCATTTCTCTAATGACCAGTGATGATGAGCATTTTTTCATGTTTGTTGGCCTCATATTTGTAAAGTGTCTGCTCATATCTTTCACCCACTTTTGAATGGGTTTGTTTGTGTTTTTCTTGTAAATCTGTTTCAGTTCTTTGTAGATTCTGGATATTAGCCCTTTGTCAGAAGGGTAGATTGCAAAATTTTTTTCTCATTCTGTTGGTTGCCAGTTCACTCTAATGATTGTTTCCTTTGCTGTACAGAAGCTCTGGAGTTTAATTAGATCCCATTTGACTATTTTGGCTTTTGTTGCCATTGCTTTTGGTGTTTTAGTCATGAAGTCCTTGCCTATGCCTATGTCCTGAATGGTTTTGCCTGGGTTTTCTTTTAGGGTTTTTATGGTGTTGGGTCTTATGCTTATGTTTTTATGGTGTTTAAGTCTTATGTTTAATCCATCTGGAGTTAATTTTAGTGTAAGGTATCAGGAAGGATTCCAATTTCTGCTTTCTGCACACTGCTAGCCAGTTTTCCCAACACCATTCATTAAACAGGGAATCCTTTCCCCATTGCTTGTTTTCTCAGGTTTGTCAAAGATCAGATGATTGTAGATGTGTGGTGTTGCTTCTGAGGCCTCTGTTCTGTTCCATCGGTCTATGTCTCTGTTTTGGTACCAGTACCATGCTGTTTTGATCACTTGTAGTATAGTTTGAAGTCAGGCAGCATGATGCCTCCAGCTTTGTTCTTTTTGCTTAGGATTGTTTTGGCTATGCGGGCTCTGTTTTGGTTCCATATGAAGTTTTAAATGTTTTTGTCCAGTTCTGTGAAGAAGGTCATTTGTAGCTTGTTGGGGATAGCATTGAATCTATAAATTACTTTGGGCAGTAATTTCTTTCTAACCATCAGCGTGGAATGTGCCTCCATTTGTTTGTGTCTTCTCTTATTTCCTTGAGCAGTGGTTTGTAGTTCTCCTTGAAGAGGTCCTTCACATCCCTAGTAAGTTGTATTCCTAGGTATTTTATTGTCTTTGTAGCAATTGTGAATGGCAGTTCACTTTTGATTTGGCTGTTTGTCTCTTATTGGTGTATAGAAATGCTTGTGATTTCTGCACATTGATTTTGTATCCTGAGACTTTGCTGAAGTTGCTCATCAGTTTCAGGAGATTTTGGGATGAGACAATGGGGTCTTCTAAATACACAATCATGCTGTTTGCAAATAGAGACAGTTTGTCTTCCTCCTTTCCTAATTGAATACCCCTTATTTCTTTTTCTTGCCTGATTGCTCTGGCTAGAACTTCTAATACAATATTGAATAGGAGTGGTGAGAGAGGGCATCTTTGTCTTGTGCCAGATTTCAAAGGGAATGATTCCAGTTTTTGCCTGTTCAGTATGATATTGGCTGTGGGTTTGTCATAAACACCTTTTATTATTTTGAGATAGGCGCCATCGACATCTAGTTTATTGAGGATTTTTAGCATAAAGGGCTGTTGAAATTTGTCGAAGGCCTTCTCTGCATCTATTGAGATAATCATGTGGTTTTTGTCTTTGGTTCTGTTTATGTGATGGATTACGTTTATAGACCTGCATATGTTGAACCAGCTTTGCATCCCTGGGATGAAGCCTACTTGATCGTGATGAATAAGCTTTTTGATTTGCTGTTGCATTCTGTTTGCCACTATTTTATTGAAGATTTTTGTGTCAATGTTCACCATGGATATTGGCCTGAAGTTTTCTTTTTCGGTTGTGTCTCTGCCCAGTTTTGGTATTAGGATGATGTTGGTCTCATAAAATGCCTTGGGAAGGATTCCCTCTTTTTGTATTGTTTGGAATAGATTCAGAAGGAATGGTACCAGCTCCACTTTGTACGTCTGGTAGAATTCAGCTGTAAACCCGTCTGGACCTGGACTTTTTTTGGTTGGTGGGCTATTAATTGCTGTCTCAAATTCAGCCCTTGTTATTGGTCTATTCAGGGTTTCAACTTCTTGCTGGTTTAGGCTTGGGAGAGTCCAAGTGTCCAGGAAACTCAGGAGTGAGAGTTTTTTTGCCTGCTGGGCCTTGTGCAGGGCAGGGGGTGAGGGGGTCGGGGACCCGTCCTGCCCTATGGGCTATTTCCCTGCTTTCAGTTCCCCTTCTTTCTGGGGGGCAGGTGGCTCCATGCCTCTGGCTTTCTGGCTTTCGCGTCAGCCAGTGCTTCTGCCTAGATTTGTGCTGACAGCCCTGGCTCTGGCCGAAGTTGCTGTTCTGCCCTGTTAAGGCAGCTCGCTGAGGCTTTTCAGCCCGGCGAAGATCTCCTGTTCTGTGGTTTGTAGAGGGCCTGGGTGGAGTGCTGTATCTAAACTGAAGTCCCAGATGGGGAGATCTCCTGGTCCTCCGGTTGGTTGCACGCACCTCCTGGGTGGGGCAGTGCCCCACCTTGCCCTAACTTGCCCTATTTGGTTTATACCCACTGTCCAACCAGACCCACAAAATGAACCTGGTACCTCATTTGAAATTGTGGAGACCACTCGGGTTCTGGGTCTCTCTTGCTGGGAGCTGCTTTCCGGAGCTGCCTCTTGTTCGGCCACCTTGGGATTCCAGGAATCTACTTTTTAAATAAGTAATCTCAAGTGATTTGATTCTGATGCAGATGGTTCTCAGTCCCACTTTCCATTGATAAACACAGAAAATGCTGTGGAAATCAAAGTACTGTAAAGGTGGAAAGAACAGTAGTGTGCCATTATATAAGTCATCCAATCCCTTGGTTTTATCACCCACAACCTGGCAAGAATAATATGTGCCTTTATAGAGTTGTTAGGATAAAATGAGATAAGACATGAAAGCAAAGAACAGCTGAGCCACCCTATTAAAAGGGTCAAAGGAAATAGGATATGGATCCAGCAAGGAACCATTTTCGGTCAAAGCAACAGAAAAGCTTTTCTATATTTTCTTGATTCTTAGGTTATAAAGGCAATTTACAAAACCACTACATTCACTCCGTCCACTTACTAGCTAGGCAGGACCAATACCTGTTCATTATTATAAAATTATAGTCTTTTTCTCTCTCTCAATCTCTCTTTGTATATGTGAATTCTGTTCTTACAAGCTTATACATGTATACATATATATAGATATATAATCTTGTATTATATAGGTATGTATATGTATAAATGTGTACATATATTTGTGCATATATGTAGAGGTTTGCAGATATGAAATATAAGTGCTTACCAATATGAAATATTCACATATGCATATATAGATAAATTTTATAGATTCCTCGAGAATCTAAAGACACGTAATATCGCTAACCTTTAAAACAATGCTAATGTAGCTCCTACAATATGACATTTCAACAACACGTTTTTAATAATGCATGTTCTTAAGTGTTAAGCTGATTCATATGTTATAGTCCCAAATTTTAGATCTCAAGCTCTGCTTCCGACTATCAATAGCAATATGGAAAGATACAGAATTTTATTGTAAAATTTTCTAAGGATTTATAGTAGTCTGCTGTTATCACTGTGCCTTTCCCTGCTTGAAAGTTTATTATTTTAAAGGGAGGGGTTCGAAGGCTTCTTTCTCAGACCATGACTTATTGGATAAGAAAAAAAAAAAAAGCCTTCAAAGTGCTATCTCTCACAGCCTGTGGCAAGGACAAGGTTTAGGTCAATGCCTAGTACAGAAGCACTAAAAATATGAGGATTAAAAAGAAAAGACACACACTATATTCCTTTGGGTATACTTAGAATTTTTAAAATGTGGATCAGGTATACACAAACAGTTCAAATATGAAATTCACAATCAAGTGAATAGTTTTTCCATATGTTTAATGTTGTACATTTATCTTTCTGTGAATCTTTCTGTGAATCTTCACAGTCTTTCTGTGAATATGGTTAAGTATGATATATATTTATTGAATTATACAGAGTTATAATGTGGAATATAAAATGTAGTGCATTGTGGTACATTCTGAGAGGGAATTGTTTGAATGTAGTCTATAAAATTATGTTGCCTATAGGTAATTAGGTGACCAAAATAATTTGAGAGTTATTAGTTACATTATGAAATTTAAAAACCAGATCTCTTTGCTTCTTTACAATTTGACCAAGGAACACTGAAAGTTAACCCACAACTTTCCGTGTTTTAATGTCCATAATTATACTCGCTTTCAAGGTTGATGTGTTTTAAGACCTACATGATGATAAGGCATTTCAAGTTAAATTATATTTGTTAATATTTTACAGGTGTTTTTTTTCTTTTTCTTTCTGTCCCCGCCTAAGAAAAAGATTCAATGTAAATTCGTGTAGCTGTATTTCCTTTCAAAAACTAAACTAGTTTAAGTTTGGATTATAACTGGAATAGTGTGATAAAAAAGGGTTATTGACATATTTAAATAAGTTACTTTTGTCCAGATTCCTTTTAAATATAGGAGGATAAATCTATATCAAAAACTGGATACTAAAATATGTATGTGTGTATCCCAAGTAAATATGTTCCTAAGTAAAAACAAAATCCCTTTTAGCATGTATGACTTAGAGTCTGAATAACTGGTTGTTTATGAAAACATGCAAGACACAATTAAAGATAGAAAAAAGAGGGATGAATGACTTAGATATAGACATGATCATATATAGTTTATTAGGGAACAAAATCTCCCTGTCTTTATGTTTGTATCTATAATTCTATCCGACTTAACAAACGAGTAAAATTCAACATAAAAAACATAATTGCTTTTTTCCTTTCCAATATCTGAATATTAAGACCATAGGAGGTCTGCAGTTGCACACTGAAATAGCCACATCATCTTATTTTTAACTGGTAAATGTCAGTCTGAATTAGATCGTATGCTACGTGGATTATTACTGTTTATGCTTCCGCTGTTGACTAAGTACAATACTAATACAGACAAATGGTCATTAACTTTGAATTTGTTCAGGGGTCACTTAATTGATTACTAATATAGGCAATAAGCCATAGTCACATTAACAGTATCTTTTTTGGTCACCAAAAGAAATCACAGATATTTTCATATCAATTAATATTGTCACAGATATGTTAATACACCATTTATATTCATCACTATTTCAAAATTATAGCACTGGACACACACATTGTTAGGCTTTTAGTGAAACATAAACTACTGTATCTCAAATTTGTGATATAGATTGCTTCGTACTCCCTATACATTTTAATTCAATGTACATTAAAACATTCTTTCAAACAGTCCAGAGTACTACAGAAATTCACAAAAGATTAAATGCACCTGTCTTAAGCAGGGGTGAGGTCATGTTACTGCTCTTCTGAAAATCCCCCAAAAGCTCCCCATTAACTAGACTCATGGTAAAGTTCTGTAGTCCTTTGGATTCCACCACTACTAGCCCCAAACTCATCGATCTGTTTCTCAAACATATTAAGCATATCCCCAACTGAGAGCCTTTGTACTTGCTCTTCCTTCTGCCTGGAATTATTTTCCCCAATATATGCATGATGTACTCATCTGCATCCATCTAGACTTTTTTGAAATGTCACCTTCTCATTTAGATCTATGCTAACTCTTTTATTCATAATCACATTCCTCCATACAATCTTGCTTCCCTTATGCTGCTAATCATACTACATAATTTACTATGTTTATTTTACATCTACCCTCTCCTAGAATATAAACTCCATCAGAGCAGGAATTTTTATCTTCTTTTTTTTCCTGTTCTGTTCACAACAATATTATAATGCATTTTAGGTGCTCGATAAACATTTGTGGAATAAAAGAATGATATGTAAAAGTAAATGGCACTTACAATATGGGAAGAAAACAGAGTAAATTGCCTGCATGACAGTAAATTAGCCCATTTTTAGAACTAAATGTAGCTAATGAAGAACCTGAAAAGTTAGACGGAAAGTTGATGTTATTCCTTTAGCATACTTGTTAACTGAAAGTGTCTATGGACGATGTATTAACTTCCTAGTGCTGCCATAGAACATTACCAAATACTTGGGGGCTTACAAAAACAGAAAAAATTATTCTCTCACGGTTCTGGAGGCTAGAAGTACAAAATCAAGGCATTAGCAGGAACATCCTCTCTTCAAAATTTCTAGAAGAGTTACTTCTGTGCTTCCTTCAGCTTTTTCTTGTTTTACTATACTTAAAGTTCTGGAGTCCATGTGCAGAATGTGCAGGATTGTTGCATAGGTATACACCTGCCGTGGTGGTTTGCTGCACCCACCAACCTGTCATCTACATTAGGTATTTTTCCAAATGCTATCCCTCCCCTAGCTCTCCACCCCATTACAGGTCTCAGTGTGTCATATTCCCCTCCCTGTGTCCCTGTGTTCTCATTGTTCAACTCCCATTTATGAGTGAGAACATGTGGTGTTCAGTTTTCTCCTAGTATTAGTCTGCTGGGAATGATGGTTTCCAGCTTCATTTATGTCCCTGCAAACGACATGAACTCATCATTTTTTATGGCTACACAGTATTCTATGATGTATATGTGTTACATTTTCTTTATCCAGACTATCATTGATGGGCATTTGGGTTGGTTCCAAGTCATTGTTATTGTGAACAGTGCCACAAAGAAAGAAAGGGTATTCAACTAGGAAAAGATAAAGTTAAATTGTATCTGTTTGCAGACCACATGATTGTATATATAGAAAACCCCACTGTCTCAACCCAAATTTCCTTAAGCTAATAAGCAACTTCAGCAAAGTCTCAGGATACAAAATCAATGTGCAAATATCACAAGCATTCCTATACACCAATAACAGACAAACAGAGTGCCAAATTATGAGTGAACTCCTATTCACAATTGCTACAAAGAGAATAAAATACCTCAGAATACAACTTACTGGAGATGTGAAGGACCTCTTCAAGGAGAACTACAAACCACTGCTTAAGGAAATAAGAGAGGACACAAAGAAATGGAAAAACATTTTATGCTCATGGATAGGAAGAATCAATATTATAAAAATGGCTATATTGTCCAAACTAATTTATAGATTCAACGCTATCCCCATCTAGCTACCACTGATTTTCTTCAAAGAATTGAAAAAAAATTACTTTAAATTTCATATGAAACCAAACATAGCCCATATAGCCAAGACAATTCTAAGCAAAAAAGAACAAAGCTGCAGGCATCACGCTACCTGACATCAAACTATATTACAAGACTACAGTAACCAAAACAGAATGGTACTGGTACAAAAACAGATATATAAACCAATGGAACAGAACAGAGGCCTCAGAAATAATGTCACACATCTACAATTATCTTATCTTTCACAAACCTAACAAAAACAAGAAATGGGGATAGGATTCCCTATTTAATAAATAGTGCTGGAAAAACTGTCTATCCTTATGCAGAAAGCTGAAACTGGATCCTTTCCTTACACCTTACACAAAAATTAACTCAACATGTATTGAAGACTTAATCATAAGTCCTAATCAATAAAAACCTTAGAGGAAAACCTATGTAATACCATTGAGGATATAGGCATGGGCAAAGGCTTCATGACTAAAACACCAAAAGCAACCACAACAAAAGCCAAAATTGACAAATAGGAACTAATTAAACTAAAGAGCTTCTGTACAGCAAAAGAAACTATCATTAGAGTGAGCAGGCAACCTACAGAATGGAAGAAGATGTCTGCAATCTATCCATCTGACAAAGGGCTGATATGCAGAATCTACAAAGAACTTAAACAAATTTACAAGAAAAAAAAAAAAACAACTCCATTAAAAAGTGGGCAAAGGATATGAACAGACTCTTCTCAAAGGAAGACATTTATGCAGGCAACAAACATATGAAAAAAAGCTCATCATCACTGGTCATTAAAGAAATGCAAATCAAAATCACAATGAGATACCATCTCATGCCAGTTAGAAAGGTGAGAGTTAAAAAGTCAGGAAACAACAGATGCTGGAGAGGATGTGGAGAAATAAGAACACTTTTACACTGTTGGCAGAAGTGTAAATTACTTCAACCATTGTGGAAGACATTGTGGCAATTCCTGAAGGATTTAAAACTAGAAATACCATTTAACCCAGCAATCCCATTACTGGGTATATACCCAAAGGATTATATATCATTCTACTATAAAGACACATGCACATGTATGTTTTGCATTCCTTCATTGCAGCAGTACTATCCATCTGCCTCCTTCACTTGGCCTTCTTCCTTGTGTGGATTAAATCTCCCCCTATTTTTTTCTTATAACAGTCATTGGATTTAGAACCCACACTAAATCAAGATGATCTCACTTTGAGAAAAGACCCTATTTCTAAATAAGGGCATTTTCACTAGTACTGGAAGTGAGATTTGGACATATATTTTGGTGAAACAATTAATGACAGAATATTTTTAAAAATTATCTTGAAATTTCTTTCTAAAGAAACTGATATTTTCATTTACCTTTGTCTCCAGAGAAGGAGATTTATCTCTTCCAATGCTTTCATAGATTATGTGCCTTCTTATTCTGGAGGAACTTCTAGTAACTGTTAAGGAAAACAAAATGATTCGTAGCTAGAGGTAAACTATCTACAAACCTGGGACTATAACCTGATAATTTTCCCTCTGGAAAAAATGTGGTAGGAAATGTTTAATGAATGGATATCACTTTCTTTCTAGTGGGGCAATAGTTCACTTGTCTGAGCCACATGGAAATACCAAAGCAAGAGGTCACTTACCTATGAGATTTGCAATGGCCGTGATAAGAGAAGCATTAAATTAGAGTGTAATTGCTTAATGACTGAAGGAAACTTATAACATTTATTATTGATCTATCTATCTACATATATCTATTATCTTATATCTACCTATAAAAACATTTATTATCTCTATATCTCCAGATTTCATATAATATATAATATATTTACATATATCTCTTTTGGTAAGCATCCCAAGAGAAATCATATATGCTTATATACTTGATCTAAGTGCACAAAACCACCTAGTTTAAAGAGGTGTTTTGTGTTAAAAAATTAAGTAATGAGCCCCAAATACTTCACATAATATCTGGCACATAATAAACACTCAACATACGATACTCAATATTATAGGATATCATTGTTATCAAAAGTGAGACATGTAAATTTTAGATTTTTGATTCAAAAGTGTAAATATGCAAGTTTAAAAAAGAATTGGAGAGTAAAAGAATTGAAAATGTTAGTTGGATATGAGCTCAAAATTAGCTAAAAATGTAATATAATATAAAACTAATGCATTGTGGGTTAAATTATTTGAAAAATGTGCCCTAATTGTTGGTGGCTCAACACTACATTTTAGTCCAATCACAACTAGAATTTGATATTGAGTTGTAGGCATCTTTAAAGTGGGTGGTTTTATGCACTTAGATCAAGTATATATTTTTATATATAAATTATGTTTAAATATATAAAGTATAAATTACATATATAAATTAATATATATATAAATTTTCATATATGTCTCAGATGAAGGAAGAGAGCATATTTAGCTTGACATAGATACTTAGGATAAAAATTGAAGCTGTTTTCAATAATTTGAATAATGGTCATTTAAAAATAGTAAAACAAATCCAAACCAAATGAAACAGACAAATAAACCAGGGCCTGAGTGTTACAATAAACACAGAGTTCCATGTAAGAAACACTTTCTAAGTAATAGTACTGCTGAGCAGTGAAATTGACTACCTTGTCAGACACTAAATTTCTGTAAGAATGACAAATACTGTTCACTTAGGTGATTGAAACAGCTAAACCGCCCCCTTTTTAAACTGATACAATCAATCACAACAATAATTCTGTAAGGCAAAGATTATTATCTTTATACCCTGGAGAAGGAAATATAAATGATTTGCCTATGGTCACCCAAAAAGATATTCTAAACTTATTATCTTAACCACCTACATAGTCTTTACCTTCTATGGTACACTGGATTGATCACATCTGTTGAGAATCTTTTAAAAGGATACCATGCATTCTAGAGTGTAGTACATCAGACTTCTAAGGTTAGTACATAAAAAATGTTTAAAACAGTACTGGTAGTAAGAGTAGCTAAAATGCAATATTGAATGTGTAAAAGGATAATTTTTATAAAAGAATATAATCATAACTTTCATCCATATATAAAATAAACATGTATCAAAGATTTTATTCAAGCCATTTATTAGTGAGGGAACCAATAAGATATTGGCTGATAAAGCTGATTGTGATAATTCAAGCCCCCCCACACAAAGAGAAATAATGAAAGAATTTACAAATAGATGTGAAACTGATGTGTTCCACAGCAAGAAGGGAAATCATCATATTTTGTTAGAACAAGAATTTATTTTCCTGTCTATAAAAACAATAATGGGCATTGCTATCCGTTATCTACAATGTACAGAGCTGTAAAATAGCTCCAAGATAATGAGAGGTACCGAGGCCTATTTGAATCAGACAACATAGGGGGGCATGCTTAGAAAACATCTAGTTTTCCAATGAAGACAACCATTTTGGTCCACTTCCAAGTCGTTCATAATGTTTCCTTTAAGTGTTTATGATTATGATTGTACAAGTCACATAAATTGGAAATCGCAGGATAGTGATAGAAACTTAGCTCTGTGTAGCACGAAAGGTAATGGCAATCTACACTAAATCACCCAGTGTCCTAGTGATGTTTGTATGCTGCATGAGAAAACAAAAGGAAACCGACATTTGGTGCTCAGAATTTTACACTTCATAACAACAAGGAATAATTATACAGTGTTTTCTGTATGTACAGCTTTGTGCAAATAACTTATTTGCATTATTTCATATAATTTTTCCTACTGGTCATAATAATACAATAGCAGTAGCATCAATAAAAGAAATAATAATGATATCTCTGTTTAGTTAAATGGTTACTGAAAGGCAAGTATTTGTTTAAGTATTATCTCTCTTTTTTTTTTTTTTTGAGACGGAGTTTCGCTCCTGTTACCCAGGCTGGAGTGCAGTGGCGCGATCTCGGCTCACCGCAACCTCCGCCTCCTGGGTTCAAGCAATTCTCCTGCCTCAGCCTCCCGAGTAGCTGGGACTACAGGCACGTACCACCATGCCCAGCTCATTTTTGTATTTTTAGTAGAGACGGGGTTTCACCGTGTTGACCAGGATGGTCTCGATCTCTTGACCTCGTGATCCACCCGCCTCGGCCTCCCAAAGTGCTGCGATTACAGGCGTGAGCCACCGCGCCCGGCCAAGTATTATCTCTTTTAATCTAAACAACCACTGATCTGATTTAAGTACCCTTTATTCTTACTTCATTGGTGAGGAAATTGAGAACTAAAGAGTTCAATTAATTTTTCAAGGTCACACAAATTGTAGGATCCCAATATAGGTCCTCTGCAAACTGTCTCTCATAATTATTATTCTATTAAACTAAACAGTCATAATGTCAGTGCACTTTGAAGTAAACTTATTGCAAAAATATTTATAATGGTCTTAGACATTTAGAGAAATATTAAATCTGTTAGATTTTCAAAAAAGATTCTATAGTTCTATACATCTATCAATGATTATATGAATTTTGAAAATAAAATTTGCTTAAAAACTTAAAAATTAAGTAAGAATCCATAACCAAACATGAAATTTCTTCCTCAAGAAATCCAGTTCAAGGAGCCAATGATAATCCTACGAAAGCAGAGAGCTTTCTCTGACTCACTTATCTTAATAATTGCAGACCAAATGTTTAACCCTACTGTTAGTCTCTCCTATCATTTATTGATGCCCCTTCCATAGTAATAGTTTCAATAGTTTCAAAAGAAAGAAAAAATAGACAAAGCTCACACAGACATTGAAAAGGGCCTCAAAACACATTACTAGCAGTAAAAATTTGTTTATATTTAATAAAGCATAATTATTATTTTTATTGACTAAATAGGGTTGTAGAATTGTATTATGATTATGGTTTGTACCAAAATATATCATTCTAAGAGGTCAAAGGTGTTTTTAAAATACCCTTAATATTTTCAATATTCTTCTTTAAACTTGATTATTAGCTTGTACAGTATTATGGGTAAGAGTTTTGATTATCAAAGATAATTTAATCTAATCATTGCTTTATTGATTAAATATGCCATGTTTATAGAGGCTGTGTTTGAAGTTGTCTTTCTTTAGCCATGTAATTGGAAGGAATTGGTAGCATGGATACTCCTAACTACTGATGATTCCAATATTTTTAGAGTTGGCTTTGGGATACATTTTAATTTGGAAGCAGATTTTTTTCCTAATTACATTTTGCTGAGGCTAAAATTAAAATAGGCAAATAGTATTCAATAAGGAATGGATGTGGCCAAAAATGTTGTCCTTGGTAAGAGCAAGCCAGATTGGGCTGTAGATTCTTCTACTAACAGCACATAACAAAACATGAGCAATATAACATCAACAACAACAAAAATACACAAGGAGGAAATTTACACCCTATCCAAGAATATTCAATTCATGGCATCAGTTGGAGCTGGGTCTAACTTATCTTTAACTCCTGCTCTGCTGCTGTTGTTTCTGTCTATGAGACTCTTCCATTTTCACTTATGTGTATCTTATACCATCTTTAAAGTAGGCTTCATGTCTTACATTGTTTATTAAGCAATAACTCTGGTTCACCTATCTAGGTACCATCCTGCTTCCAGAGTGAATTCCAAGATGTTTTTTCTCTCCAAACAAGAGGATTGAGAGTGAAGTGTGACATTCTCTACTGCTACCTCCCAAATAATCCTCACTCTGAGTTTGACTCGGATTTCACATCCTTCCTGCAATACCAACTCATGTTACAAAATTTCAAGAGAAATCTCACACTCAATGTATTTCTGAAATGTCTGCTACTTTAGTAGTGTGTATCTAAAAGTATGGGCTTTGTCATTCTGATTAGTGATGAAATAGTGAAAAAGTATAGCATTACAAAGGGTTGTATTACTTTCTGTTTTCTTGTAGTTGCCAACAATAAAAAAAAATTAAACAGAAAATATAGCTATGGGTTGAAATCGAGGTATAGAGAAAAACATGAAATTAAATTCCATTCAGCAAATGTAGTGATAATTACTATTATTGATATATTATAATAACTACTACTGCTACTGCTACTAATAACATAATCACCACCATCAATTATTGTTTATCATGTATGTACTAATTGCTGGATACTGCACTAATAGTTTCACATTAATTTTTAACATGTCAGTTAATAAGTAAGGCATGCATCTATATTTTAGTTTTTTACTATGGAGATCCAGGAGTAACTTAAAAGTAGATGGGACTGTTTTTGGAATACTATCTTATAAAAGGGAAGGGCTAGTTTCAATGGGAGGGTTTGAGGCAAAGATGTTAAGTAATTCTGTGTACTAGAGAAACTGAAATCCTAGCGTTTTCCCATCACAGCTATTTCTAAGGGGATCTAGGGGATTCTGGAATTGACAGATGTGGGCAAGAAGGAGTAGCGAGCAGAGAGAGAAGCTAATGCAACAAGCATCAGGGCAACCTGTGTACAACGACTCTTGCAACACCAGGAGGGCAAATTTGCACTCATAATTTTGTGTTCTTGTTTTTACTTTTATTTACTTATTTTTATTTTTTACAGAGGTACACAACTTGTATTAGCTTCAGGCCCTAGAAAATCTGGAGCTGTGTCTACCAGAGAGACATTTCTCTGAAAAAGGCACTAATTTTTTCAATACTGTGTTTTAATTTGGTGCTAGATCTGCTTAGTCTTCCTCCATCAGTCCTTAAGTTTCAGTAAAATTAGATGTTCACAATAGCTTCAGCCTTTTAGGTACTTAAGTTCTTGGCCAGGTGTGGTGGCTCACACCAGGAATCCCAGCACTTTGGGAGGCTGAGGCTGGCAGATCACCTGAGGTCAGGAGTTCAATACCAGCCTGGCCAACATAGTGAAACCCCATCTCTACTAAAAATAGAAAAATTAGCTGGGCATGGTGGTGCTTGCCTGTAGTCCCAGCTACTTGTGAGGCTGAGGCAGGAGAAACACTTGAACCAGGGAGGCGGAGGCTGCAGTGAGCCGAGATTGTGTCACTCAATTTGAGATGGAGCAAGACTCCAACTCAAAAAAACAAAACAAAACAAAAAAAACTTTAAGTTCTCTCAGTTACGCAATTATCATATATGAAATACCACACTTAGAAAGTCAATCAAAATAATTTATATAATCAAAATTATTTTATTTCAAATAAATAGACATTAACAGGGATCAAGAAAAGTGTGAGTTTAGATGTTTAAGAACAACGGAATGCAGAGAAAGATTGGAAAGTTATGAAGAACAAGCAAAAAAATCTTTTTGGTTGATATCATGCTGAAATGGAAATTATATTTGCCTACCGAACATTAGTATATCAATAAACACTTGATTATCATACTAGACATTGGGCTCAATTAAACATTAGTGAGAATCTTCAGCTTTCTAAATTATCCTTAAATTTTCTGCATCTAAATTACAGCTCTAGTTTGCATAGAAAGAGAAACAGACAGTTATTTTCAAATATCCTTAGGCCTCACTAGCCATATTCATGAAAGGGACCTAAATCATATTGACACCTTCAACCCTGACTTACCCATCACCTGGCAGCTGGCTAAGCACAGTGATTATATAGTAGTTGTAAAGTGAAACCTGTTGGTGAGACGAATTTCCTTAACAGAGGCAGCCTGGAAACAGATATAAAAAGACTGTGGCAGATATAAAGCAGGCAGAGCTTCCTTTAAGCAGCTCTCTTGTTAACAAATATGCTTGCCTAAGTTACACATCTGCTGATGAGGTTGTCTGCATGTTCGCTGAGTCCCAGGAGGAGAACTAAAGTCAGACACCTGGCTAAACAAAGCATAGTAAAAAGCTGGACATTTAAGGCAACGAACAGCAGAGGCATGTCCCACAGGACTGTATTGCTGAGAGCAGAAGTTCCCTAAGGCAAAAAGATACTGAGAAAGGGGACACAGTGAATTGAAGTGACATAGGTGCTCCTTCCTATCCTTTAAATTTGCTTCTGGGATATGGCCACCTTTAGACCCAACAGACTTTAATTATAAAAATTATCTGTGTGATTAATATGTGGCCTGTTAGTGTGTGAGCTTGTGAGATGAAGAAAAATGTAACATTTTCTGGACTGCTATATTAGCTGTTTTGTATTTTGCAGTCGTCTCTGTGAAGTCTTGAATTATAAAAGATAGTATTTGCTTTTATTTGCCTTTCCTTTTGTTACAGGAGAACCAGTGAAGAAATGTCTTAGAAGTTGTCCCTAGATTTTCTAAAGCCTCTCTCCTAATTATTCTCTGTGATCTCCATCCCTGTCCTTCATGAACCATCTTTGTATATAACTACTGACAAAAGTGGCTTGTGAAAAAGAGTCCACCAGCAACTCATAGGGACTTTAAAAAGGTGAGGGAAGAATGTAGGTGGACCAATAAAAGAACACCGTTATTTTGGAAAACAGAACTGGAGAAAAATGACCACATTGGTTCTAAGTTGGAATACTGAATATGTCTTTCCCCAAATTGATGCTTATGGTGTTAAATTCTGCATTATTGCCAGTACTGTGTTTTAGTTACATTATGGTTTAAACTGTTAGGTGAGCTAGCCAGAGGTAACCTTCTGTGTATGCAATGCCATGTCCATAGTGCCAAGGCCATAGCAAGTATCTGGTGAAAGTTTGTGGACTGAATGATACTGATATTCATGTTGCTAGTTCTTTATAACAATTTGCCAAACAATGGAGGTATGGAGCTAATTTTGAATGTGGAGTGGAAACCCTGGAAGGAATATCTCTTTTTTATTACTACTATAAGTTCCAATGCACCCAAATTGCATTTAGAGAACTGGCCAGACTTAACTTGAAACCCATTTACTCAATTGAGGAACCTGAGTGTCTTTTGATGGAAGAGAGAGTTTAGGATTAAACATGGTCAAGGAACAAGAATTGGTTGCAGATAGTTTATTTTGAAGATAGCCCTTTGATAGGGTGCTTGTGTATCTTTTGGAATTCATGCTTAAGTTTTAATGTAGGAGGACTCTAATAAAATGAATCAAAGCCAGAAAGAGCACTGATGCAGCTATGATATGTTATATCATTTAATATATTGTAAATTGAATTTTTAATATAATGAAAAACACAAGTTAGGGGAAGTTACTTGTTTCATGCATATTCAAGTAATAAGAGTTCATATACATTTAGTGAATTAAAAGGTATTACTTAATTTACAATTTTCCTTACACGTTAATAGTTTGTGCCACCAAGTATTGATCCTGAAAGTAAAAGTACATTATGCAGCTAAATGCAGCAATCTGTGGAAGAATACAATACAACACACCATGCTTATTCACCCCACATATTTTTTTCTTGCCTCAGTTTGGCCACATGCTCTGAAATGCAAGTGCTTATTGTGGATAAATATTCAAAGATGTTAATGTTTATTTCTCAAATCCATAGTTCTTAGGTCTTAGCCCTTCCTTAGTCCTTTCTTATGAAGCCATATACATGTCTCTTACACTTTTTCAATACACTGTAATTCTTTTGTTTATTAGGGAGTTAACATAACTTTTTAAGTATGCTATTAATACCATTTTTGTTAGAATTATTGTTTAATTATTATTTCTGCTAATGCTGTAATAATAAAGCTGCATGGGCTTTGAGTACTCTGCTCTCAATGTATTTTTCTGATTAATCATTTTATTTAGATCATCATTTTACAGAATACAATGTTTTTTCTGAAATTTTTGGATGATTTTATAGCAGAAACAGCTACATCTGTGGATGTTTTAAACAGAGGAAGGGTAATCTAAAGGCTAGAATGTCAAGAGCACACTGGTCTCCAAAAGACCATCTTCAGAAACGGTAGAGGACCCTTGCAAGTGGCTGTGAAGCCACATAGCTCATGGCAGAAAAGTAAAAATACATCAAGGCAATGACTGAATAATCATCACCAAGAAAGTGAAGGTGGTTGTTAGCCTACCTTAAAGATTGTATTTAGGGTCTCATTTGGTAAATATGCTGATGATTTTCTGAGGTAGAACTGATTTGAATACAAGTAGGATTTGAGCAATTTTAAAGGTGGGAGCTCTGTGTAAGACAATATAATCAATTACCTTTGTTAGGATACTATTATACTATCTTCATAGTCCCTAGCTATTTTCTCAATCCACATTATTGCCTCATACTTCCTTATACTTACATGTTGTGCTATTTAAAGTGGTTGTGAGGAAGAATGTGGTGAACCAAAGGAAAATAAATTAATCATTTCTTTTTTAAAATTTTAGCAAAACTATAAGTAAGCAACACGAAAATCAGATGTTGGCATTGATATAGATATAGATATAAATGAGGTTATAGAAGTCAATATAGATGTAGCATGTAAAATTCCTGAAACTTATAATATATTGTGTGACCCCAAAACCAATTAAAATGCATAAATAATTTTACTATAACAATATGATGGTAAAATATGTTATTAATTTAAAATCTATGAAACACATTTTTGGAAGAGAATAGAAATAGAAATTTTTAATTTAGGCTTTCAAGCAATATGCATAATGCTTTAGTATTTGGCAGGTATCCAAAATTAGTGGTTCAAATATCAATCCAACAATTCAATAATTAGATTGTGAAACAAACGTGGGTATGTATTCATTTCGTTATTAAAGCTGAGAAAAAGTGAGCTCGGTTTTTCTGACCCCCTTTTCTGCTTGCTACCACCTTGTTTTACATTACATGGCATTTACATATTCTACCAGTTAAAATTTTCCATTAATATTTAATATCACATATTTCCTACTTGTTTTAATTTTTTTAATAACTCACATCTTTTACTCATTTTTAAAGATTCAATCCTGAAATTTGATTCCTTAAATAATAGTAATATCTATCTATCTATCTATCTATCTCCTGGCCATCTAAAACTTTAGAATCAATTTGTTACCAATTTTGTGTATAAATATATTACCACATCAATGTGGTTATAACCCAATTATTTTATACACTTCTGTATTTCCCCCTTACTGGTTGCTCATCACTTAGCTTTCATTGGCAACACCTGAACACCACATTATTTTTTTCAACATGTTCAGGAAAAAGTTAACACAGCTGTCTAGATCTTCAGAAGGGCCTGCTGATTGTCATCTGGAAACTTTGCTTTAGAACTGTTCCCTCCATCACTAACTGATAAGGTCGTTTCACTGTTCTAGCTTGACAAAACTGTACAAACAATGGGATACATGGTGCTTTTCTCCCGGCATTCTAGAATTTTGTAGTTGTAGGTAGAAATTGCATATAAACATCTCCCAAAATGCCTTAGACTCTGAGTCTCAAGTGGACTTTTTTTTTGCAGAAACATTGCATATGTGTTGTTATATTTCATTTCTGGGTAGGAGGACATTCAGTGTGGCCCCTTCAGGGAAAGCAGGGGAAACATACACATAAATTCATTCAAGCAGTGCGATATGTATTTCTCCCACACTAACCCAGCTGTGTAATCCTATTGTGCTGCTGTAATAAATATCATACATGAATACAACTGTATGCTGAGCCCTATGTGTTCTTCTAGTAAAGCACTGAACTTCACGTAGTAGTGGGACCACTGAAGCAAATGGTGCCAGAGTACAGGCACACAAGACCTCTGTCCTGAGGATGATTCCTCTGTCTGTAATGGCCTCCAAGACATTTCTTGTTAGATGTCTTGCCATTATATCAACATAATGTGGTAAAATAAAATAATGCCCTTTAATTTAATAGAAGCACTTCATAATTCTAAAAATGGTATTAATATTCTTTAGGCTATCACTTATATTCAACATCTTAAGGTGATTCTAGAGAGAAAGACAGACCTATAATAAAGAAGAGAGGTTTTGAAATCAAACATATTTCTACGCCAGCTTTAAATTCAAATTCCAATGTATTTAATGAACTTGGGCAAGTAGGACACAGCTTGGCATGGAATGGAAATTTAATACACTGTAATTATTTATGATATTAATAATATTATTCCTTATTCTCTACCATCCTGTTATTATTTATCAAATATTACATAAAATATACAACCTATACTGATAAAGTCAATAACCTCTTCCCTTTTCCCACTTGTGACACCCCAGTCTGGCCTCATTTTCTTATCTGTAACTACTGCAATAATCTATTTTGGTCTCCTATTCCTCTCTGTCTGACATATTTTTCTAGATCAATCTTCCAAAGTGGGAGCTTTTAAATTCTATTACAGGTAGCCCTAAAATTCCCTGTCACTATCACAGAGATCGAAGTGGTGTAGGATGTGGAGAAAGGTAGATCGCAAATCATATGATCCCCAGAAAAACTCTGCTTTTTATCCATTTTATGTTATGCTTCTGTTTGACATCATGTTTGGAGAAAGGCCTTGGTAGCTACAATAAGTCTATAAAAGCACTAGCGTTAGCTGACTCAGGATGCAGTTAGATCTCTTTTCAACTCCAGGTTCTTCCCATTCTGGCCCCAACTTTTATTCTAATGTTCTGTATCACTTCTTGTCCACATGGGTCCTTTGCCTGAATCAAAATAATTGGTTCATTGAGCTAGGCTATAGGTTGAATTGTGTACTCCAAATTCATATGTTGAAATCCTAACCCCCAATAGCTTAGAATGTAACCTAATTTGGAATAAGACTATTGCAGATGGAATAGTTGAGATGAGGCCATACCGATGGGACCCACATCCCATGTGACTGGTGTCCTTATAAAAAGGTGATAGTTGGACATTGCATGTACACAGGGAGCACACCATTGAAGATCACGGCAGAGATCAGGGTGATGCAGCAGAAGGAACACTAAAGACTGACAGCAAACCACCAGAAGCTATGACTGAGGTATGAAACAGAGCCTTCCCTCACGCCCTTAGAAGGAGCCAATCTTGCTGACATCTTGATCTTGCACTTTCAGCCCCCAGAACGGTGAGACTGTAAATTTCTGTTGTTTAAGCCACCCATTTTGTGGCACTTTGTTATGGCAGTTCTGGAAAACTAATAAGATCCTTAAACACACTAAGCACATGGTGATTTCAAGGCCTGTTTCCTCCTGCAATGCCTTCTTTAGGAACTCCCTCACCATTAAGAACTAGTCCAAGTTTCACAACCATCACAAACGTTTTTTCTGCTGCCTGAGCTCTTGGAAAACTTCAATTTTTTGAAACACCTAATAGTACTTAATAAGTCACCGGGAAGATATTACATGTGACTTTATTAATTAAAAATAAAAGCCAGACTTTTAATATAGTCTTATATATTTCAACACAAAGCTGAATTAGAGTGTCATTGTGGCTGCTATCATCAACATAGAATACCTGTAGTAAATTAGAATGTATACGTTGGCTTTGGGAATATATCAAATAAGTGTTGCAAGACAATAAAATAATAGTTATTATCACTGAGGGTAGAGAAGATATTTTCTTTTTTTTTTAAATATATATACTTTTTATCGCATTTTAGGTTTGGGGGTACATGTGAAGAACATGCAAGATTGTTGCATAGGTACACACATGGCAGTGTGATTTTCTGCCTTCCTCCCCATCACCTATATCTGGTATTTCTCCCCACGCTATCCCTCCCCAACTCCCCACCCCCTGCTGTCCCTCCCCTTTTTCCCCCCGACAGACCCCAGTGTGAGATGCTCCCCTCCCTGTGTCCATATGTTCTCATTGTTCAACACCCGTCTATGAGTGAGAATATGCGGTGTTTGGTTTTCTGTTCCTGTGTCAGTTTGCTGAGAATGATGGTTTCCAGGTTCATCCATGTCCCTACAAAGGATGCGAACTCATCGTTTTTGATGGCTGCATAATATTCCATGGTGTATATGTGCCACATTTTCCCTGTCCAGTCTATCATCGAT
>PVKV010004073.1:108058-133786 GCA_004027835.1 Alouatta palliata | reverse complement strand
TATATATATATATATATATATATATATATATATATATATATATACATGTATATAGGTATATATATGTGCACATATATACCTATATACATGTATATACAGATATATGTATGCACATATATAGGTATGAATAACCAGAGGATCATACTGAAATGCAGATTTTGATATTAGGTATGGAATTGGGGATAGATATTTAGATGATGCTGTTGGTCCTTGACCCATACTTAGAATGCAAAAATCTGTTCAGGTCTCTCTCAAAGTGTCATCTGGAATACCATCTTCAGCATCATCTGAGAAATTTTTTAAATGGAAATTATTGGGCTAATTCCCAGAACTACTGGATCAAAAATTCTTGGAGTGACATTCAGTAATCTATGTTTTAACAAGCCAGCAAGACTGTCAGATGATTATGATGCTTGCTAAATTTGAGAACATTGGTCTAATCCATGGGTCTCATACTTGACTATACACTAAAATCACCTAAGGAGCATTTTTTAAAAACAAAACAGACAAACAAAATCACTGATCCCTGGTTCTTTTACTGAGAGATTCTTTAAAGTGAACACAAGCCATGTTTACTTTAAGTGTTGACCATTTACCAAGATAGATCATATTCTAGCCATAAAATGAGTCTCGATAAATTCAGAAAAATTTGCATCATACAAAATATGTTCTCTGCCCACAGTACAATTGAATGAGAAATCACTAACAGAAGAAAAAAAATCTAAAAAGTTCCCTAACATTTAGAAGCCAAATCCACGTATATGTAAGCCATGAGACAAAATAGAAAGTAGTTTAAATAAAGGAAAATAAAGACACATATATCAAAACTTGTAAGATGCATGAAAAGCAGTATTAAAAGGGAAATGTATGATATTAAACACCTATATTAGAAAAGAAGAAATGTCTCAAACCAAAGTTCCTGGGCTCCATCTTAAAAAAAAAAAAACAGAAAAAGAAGAAAAAAATAAACTAAAAATAGTCAAAGGAAACAAAACAATAAAGATTAGAGCAGAAATCAACAAAATATAAAAGAAGAAAAAAATAGAGAAAAATCAATAAAACCAAAAGCTAATTCATTGGGATCAGAAACCTCTGACCAGATTGATCGGACATTGATAAACCTCAGACCAGACTGATCAGGGACAAAAGAGAGAAGACACACGTTACCAAAAAGCATATCACTATGATTCCTACAGACATTATGAGAATAATAAGAAAATATTGTAACCAACTTTACATTAATACATTCAACAAGTTCAATGAAATGAATAAATATCTCGAAAAACACAAACTACCAAAGTTCATTCAAGTAATAAAAAACCTGATAGCCTTCTATTTACGAGAAAATGTTAATTTGTAGTAAAAAAAAAATCCTCTTTTTTCACTAAAAAAAAATTCCAGGCTTATGATTTCACAGGCAAATTCTACCAGACATTCAAGAAAGAAATATTGGAACCATCTTTGCAAAATTATGACTGAGACAGTGAAAGAGATTGAACTTAATCGACTCCATCTTGCTTCTAACCTCCATGTTGTCCTTGTTTATTCCTGGGCATAGGCTGAGCTAACTTTGGGAGAAACTTAGTTTATACTTTATAGTTTAAAACAAAGATGATAACAGCTCTTTCCCAAAGCAGACCTCCTTCTTACCTGGGGACTAGATTGCCTTTGTAGGACTAACACTAGCCCCAAGATTAGAAATTATGGCTTAGGAGTCAGGCAGCTGAAGGCTATAAGATTCTGACCCTTCCTACACTGCTCTTAAGATCAGTGCTTGAGGTATTTTGCAGATTCCGCACTTGATGGATAACCTGGCATCACCCAGATGGATAAAATGGCTCATCTGATATTGTTGCCCCCACCCAGGAACTGACTCAGCGCAAGACAGCTTGGACTCCCTATGATTTCATTCCTGACCCATCAACACTCCTAGCTCACTGGTTTCCCCCTACTGACCAAGTTGTCCCTAAAAACTCTGATCCCCTAATGCTCCAGGAGACTGATTTGAGTTTTAATAATAAAATTCTGGTCTCCAGCACAGCCAGCTCTGTGTGGGTTACTCTTTCTCTACTGCAATTCCCCTGTCTTGATAAATCAACTCTGTCTAGGCAGTGGGCAAGGTGAACCCACTGGATGGTCACAATATCAATTCTACATAAATTCTTCCAGAAAAACTGAGGAGGAAGCACTACTTTAACAACTTATTCTATTTATATAGAATATAAATATATCAATATAGAATAATATAAGTTTAGCACCACCCTAATACTAAAAGCAGACAAGGAAATTACAGGAAAACTACAGGCCAACACCAGTCATCAACATAAATATTAAAAGTTTTGAAATTTTGGCAAACTGGTTCATCCAAAGTTATTTAAAAAGAATAATGCAACATAGCTAACTAAGCTTTACCTTAGGATTATGAAGTTGGTTTAACAGGAAAATTCAGTCAATGTAATTTATTACATTATTAGAAAAATCCTATTATAATCTCCATAGGTGTAGAAGGAATTTGACAAAGTTCAACATCTATTTCTGATATAAAGCCTCAGAAAACTATGACTAGAAGGGAACTTTCTCAACCTAACTGAAAAGGGACACTGAAGGAAAAAAAAAAGGTGACTTAATACTTAAACGGTAAAAAAAAAAAAAAAAAAAGCTCTCCCTCCAAGATCAGGAATAAGGCTGTCATTATTTCTATTCAAAATTGTACTAAAGATTCTTTCCAGTATAACAAGGCAAGAAAAAGACAAATGGGCATCAATATTGGAATGAAGGAAGTTAAAGCTGTCTTTATTAGAAAACAACGTAATTTCTATGTAGAAACTCCTATGAAACCTATCAAAAAACTGGTAGAATTAATAAATTACTTTAGCAAGGTGCAGACTAAAAGATCAGAATACAAAAAATAAATCATAATTTGCATATACTAATAATGAATAATCAGAAATTGAAATTCAGAAAAGCAGTATTTACAATAACATCACAAATATGAAATACTTCAGAATAAATAAAAAAAGATATGTGAAACTTGAACATCGAAAATGACAAAACATTGCTGAAAAAAATTAAAGAAATCCTAAATAAATGGAGACTCATACCACATACCACACTTATATATTGAAAGACTTAATATTATTAATATTTGATCAATTTGTTCAACACAATGCTGATCAAAATTCTAGAAGCCTTTTTCTTTGACAAGTAGACTCTAAAATGTATATGAATATTTAAAGAACCCTGAAAGGCCAAACTTTTTTAAGAAAAATAAAGATGGAGGACTTATGCTACCAAATTTCAAAGTTTATTGTAAAGCTATGGCAATCGAGACGGTGTGGCATTGGTATAAAATTAGGCAATAGATCCATGCAACAGAAAAGAGTTTAGAAATTAACCCACATGTATATAATCAACTGATGTTCAACCAAGTGACCAACATAATTAAGTAAAAGAAATAATAATCTTTTTGGCAAATGGTTCTGGAAAAAATAGACATCAATACAGAAAAAAAAAAATATACCTTGACCCTTTCTTAACAATTAATTCAAATGGATCATAGAACTAAATAAAGGAGCAGAATTATTCAACATCTAGTATTTTTTAAAAAGTACAAGAAAGTCCTAGTGTCCTTGAGTTTGGCAAAAGCACAAATCATAAAAGAAAAATTCAACAAACTGGACTTCAACAAAGTTAAAAACTTTTAACAGAGTCAGGGAAACTATTTGCAAGACATACAGCTGACAATAAACTTCTATCTAGAATTATATTGAAAAATCCTTCCTATTAAAAAACAAAAGGACAAATGATCCAGTCTTTAAAAAATAGAACAGACACTTTACCAAAGAATATATATGATTAGCAAAGAAGCACATGAAAATATGCTCAACGTCATTTGTCATTAACCTAATACAAATTAAAACTATAATGAGACACCAGTATGTGTCTATTAGAAATAGCTAAAATTTAAAAGATTAACTATACCGAGTGTTGGCAAGGATGCGGAGGAACTGAAACACTATTTAATGCAGATTAAAATATAAAAGTGTTAGTCACTTTGGCAAAATGTTTGTTAGATTCTTATAACTTAAACATTCACTTACTTAGTTCTATTCTTATGCAAAACATAAGGAAAGCTTGTCTGTCCATAAAAGGTTGTACATGAATGTTCATAGCAGCTTCATTTGTAATAGTCACAACTCAACTGTCCATCAATAAGTGAATTGTAAATTATGTTTTTTCCATACAATGGAATACTACTCAGCAATATTTTTTAAAATGAGCTTTTGATACATGTAATTCTTTCTGATGAAAGAAGCCAGACCAAATAGAATATATACTACATGATTCTAGAAAGTGCAGGCTCATCTATAGTGACAGAAAGCAGATGGGTTGTTGCCTAGAAATGGCAAGGAGGGGCAGGAGGAAGAGATTATCAAGGAGCATGCCAAAAACGTATGGATAGATTTATTATCTTGATTGTGGTGATGGTTTCGTAAGTGTATACATATGTCAAAATTTATTGTATGTTAATTACATCTCAATAAAGCTGTTTTTTAAAATTACAAAAAGTCAAAACCATACACCCATATATATCATGAATATAGATTTTAAAACAATAATAAATCTAATGCCCGGACCTCTTATCCAGAAAATTGGACTTCATTGGTAAGTGGTACGACCTAGATATCAAGATTTTCAAAGAACTCCCTAGATGATTCTGATCTGCAGCAAAATTTAAGACCCACTATTCTACTCCATGACCCTAATCTGCATCTGCAGTCCTGAAAGACGCTCACCTAAATTAATGACCATAGTTGCCAGGGAACCATGTCGGAAAACGTGAGTAGGCACCGTAAATCCATTCTCACTTCAAGACAACAACCTGAAGCACTTATACTGATAGGTAACCAGTAGTATCATCTTTGTAAAACGAAGGATAACTTCATTTTTAAAAAGTGTTCTGATCCCAGCTACTCGGGAGGCTGAGGCAGGAGAATTGCTTGAACCCGGGCGGCGGAGGTTGCAGTGAGCTGAGGTCGCGCCACTGCACTCCAGCCTAGCGCCTGGTGACAGAGTGAGACTCTGTCTCAAAAAAAAAAAAGTGTTCTGAAAGTTCAGTGCAAGTTCTAACAACTGAAAAATATGTAACCATAGCTGCAAAATATAATAAATAAGTCAGAAAATGAAGCTTTCTAGCTGGGCACGGTGGCTCACAGCTATAATTCCAGCTATTCAGGAGGCTGTTGAGGGAGGATCTATTGAGCCCAGGAGTTTAAGGCTGCAGTATAAGCTGTGATCACACCACTGCACTCCAGCCTGGGCAACAGAGAAAAAAACCTGTTCCAACTCCCCCGCCCAATCCTCCACAAAAAAAGTAAGTTTTCTGACAAGCCCTGCTGAACAGGGAAAGTGAAAGGTACACAAGAAGTTAGAAAATGTAAAAAGGAAAAATTTCAGAAGTTCTGTACAATGGATCAGGAAGTAAAGGAAGTTAACACCTCAAATCATCACTCTTAAAAGCATTCTGTGTCAATAAAAGATTATGTTTATTTTCTTGTATTTGGTGCCTTCTGTATTTTTTCTATTGAATAGTCTGTAGTGTGGTTTTATTTTTAATGTACTTATTTTGTTGTTCTTTCTTCAAAAAGATATCTGGAATTCTCCTTCTTCTTATCAGCCATGCAAATAATTGTGCAGTTTTATGTTTTCATTTATTGGTTTATTAATTTTAAGGATTTAGAGCTTTTTTGAAGTCGTTTTACCATAAGAGTGTTTACATTCCTTTTCACCAACTTCTGTTTATTGAAAGGTGTGAGGAAATTAGTTCACTGTGTTCAATCCTCAGCTGTTTTCTTCCCGCAGCTCTGATAAGTCCCAGGAGAATTCCTTTAGGAACAAGAAAAGAGACAGAAATTGTTGCTTTCAGTCATTCTGTCTCTCCCTAACACCAACTAGCCCTTGTCCTGAATTCCACTGAAACATTTTGTAGATGATGATAAATCTATACAACTCTTCTAAGCACTTGGCAACCTTGCTATTTTATAAAGGCAAGAACTCAAGAGGAAAAGAAGAGCACTTCCAGATCATGTTTGAGCTTCAAACCAATGTGCAAAAATTAAAGGTGCTAAAATCCCAAAATTTTATATAAGGAAAAATTTCAACTTCCTTTGTTAGAAATGGCAAAAATGGGTTAGGCACAGTGGCTCATACCTGTAAAGCCAGCACTTCGGGAAACCGAGGTGAGAGAATCCCTTGAACCCATGAGTCTGAGACCAGCCTGGGCAACATGGTAAGACTCCCACCTCTACAAAAAGTTTTAAAAATTATCAGGGCATGGTGGTATACACGTGTGGTCCCAGCAATTCAGGAGGCTGAGGTGGAAGAATCACTTCAGCCCAGGAGGTCAAGGCTATAGTGAACCGTCATCATGCCACTGTACTCCAGCCTGGGTGACAGAGCAAGACCCTGTTTCAAAAAAAGAAAAAAGAAAGAAGTGGCAAAAAAGCAGGTTTGTTTTATAATTCTTTATAGCTGTGATGCTATTAAACTGCAGAAGTTACAGAACTCATCTCCAGAGGGATTAAAGGATCTCAGATATACATTATTTCACACAGACATATTCCAGGTATCATTACACACTGAGATACAGATCAAAAATGGTTCCTAAATATTTGTATTGTTAGATCAGAAATGAATTAAATAAGATCAAAATATTATTTTTTGTTTTGTTTTAAGATTATTTCCACACTTAATTTTTTTTAATTATTTTATTTTTTAAGTTTTGGGGTACAGGTGCAGGATATGCATGTTTGTTTCGTAGGTAAATGTGTGCCATGGTGGTTTGCTGCATCTATCAACCCATCACCAAAGAATTAAGCCCAGCAAGCGTTAGCTCTTTTCCCTAATGCTCTTGCCCACCCTGCCCTCCCAGTAAGTCGTTTTTCCCTCCCTGTGTCCATGTGTTCTCATTGTTTAGCTCCCAATTATAAGTGAGAACATGCAGTGTTTGGTTTTCTGTTTCTGCATTAGTTTGCTGAGCATAATGGCTTCCAGCTTCATCCATGTTCCTGAAAAGGACATGATCTCATTCCTTTTCATGGCTGCATAGTATATCATGGTGTATATGTACGATATTTTCTTCATTCAGTTTGTCATTGATGGACATTTGGGTTGATTCCATGTCTTTGCTATTGTGAATGGTGCTGCAATAAACATACACATGCATGTATCTTTGTAATAGGATGATTTATGTTCCTTTGGGTATATACTCACTAATGGGATTGCTGGGTCAAATGGTATTTCTGGTTCTAAATCTTTGAAGAATCACCACTCGTTGAACTAATATACATTTTTAATTTTAAGAATTGTATAAGCAATGACTTAGTAGTGGGTCATAAAAAAGTTGTCATAGCCCCAATTTTTAAAAATAAGACAGTTGTGAGTAATAAACAGGTAGTGATCACAGTACCAATTTAAAAAATGCACCCTGACTCTACATGGCCGTATAGAATATCAGCATAGTTTAATAGATATCAGAATTATAAGAAGAGCATGAGAAAAAAGATTACAGAAGGAATGATGTGTGAGAGTACTGACACACATCAATGAGGGCAACTCAAATACAGAGAATCGCAGTTGATTTGCACAGCAGGCACAGTCAGGACCAAAGTCCTAGATAGATAGAATGGCCTTGTAATCTATTACCCAAATAGGACACTTTTCAGAATAAAAGGGGCACAATTAATAATTGCTTAGGACTCTCCTGGGTGAACTAGAATATATAATTATTTTACAAAGAGCAGAGGATAATGAGATAAAAAGGAAGAGGGCAATGGAAACACTAAAATCTCTTGAGAAGGTGTTTAAATTTGATGTGACAGACTACTGAAAATCACTAAAAAAGAGATCACAAATGATAAAGAAAATATTTGTTGTGTGAATGCAGCTGATCAGATGAAGATAGACTAAAGGCAGAGAAATCAGCAAGGAAGTTGTTTAAGGCAGTAAGCTCGAGATTCTATATCTGTAGAAGGAAAAGATGCCAAGAGTGAACTTAGGAAACGTTTGAGGGAAAGAAATACAAGATAGATGGTAAACCGGTCTCTGGGCAGTCAAGCAAAACAATGCAGTGCTAGGACCAACAATGTAGGGAATGGGGAAAACATTCAAAAAAAGAATCTGGGGAATTGTCAACACAGATAAAAATGCTCAAGAAGTGGATGTGTGAAAAATGTGGGTGTCTATATAGAATATGACATGGGGAATTGGAAGAATCCAAGAAAATGGAAAGGAAGGGGAAATAAGACAGTTCTGAGGATGGCTAAAGGAGCCTAGCAACTGATAAGTCAAGAGCATCCAAGATGACGAAGTGGTTGGTGGTGTTAAAGCAATGTCCAGGCTGAAAAAGGAGGAAAAGAAGACAATATACTTGCCTTGGGTGACATCACCAAGACATTCCATTAAACACAAAAACTAAGTTAACAGGAACTCAGAGAGGAAAATGATAAAGAGTAATTAAAGCCAGAGATCAGTTTTTTTGTATGTGTGGCTGTAAAAAATGAGAGAGATTGCAGCCCTTTGAGAAAAGGCTGCAATCATCTGCACATGATATAAGAAATTGATTTAAAATATAATTGGAAAATAGGGATGTTATGGAATTTTGGAGAAACATGCTTGATGGCTGTTCTTCTGATGTGATTTTTAATTGTTGGTTTCAATAAACAAAACTCATTTCATTTCATCTCTTTTTGATACCATCACTTTTGGTAACTTTGGGCTTCTCCTTGGTTTACTGATGTATAACTTATTCTCAATTTTGACCCCACACTTATTAGCTGAGCTTCAGTTCAATCAAACCCTGTCCATGCTAACAAAAATATTTTAAACCAGTACATCTTTATGAATAAATTTGTTTTTCACTTTGACATAATTTGAAGAAGGTTTGAGTATCAAAGAAGTCTTATAATTACATAATTACATTGCAGAGATGGGAAAAATAGAAATAGATTTTGGGCAAGTTTTTCCAATGACCTATGAAATTTAGAACTAGGAAACTTAGTTACCTGTGAAAGTGGGGAAAATTTCACTCTTCCTAAAAACTCATTTTCTAATTAATTCTAAATGTTTTGAAAATCAGGCTGACACCTGAAGTTTCTCCATTCACAGTATTGTCTGACATACATAATACGGCAGAGTCTATTACCTTTTTGTTCTTAAATACAAACTGGATTATATTTTCATGAATTGCCTTCTAAGTGAACTGACCATAAAAAAAAAGTTATTCTAGTTTTATATCCTACTAACTCCTGTTGGTTCAATTCTTATCTTTTTTTTCATAAATCATTCTTATTCAAGACTACTATTTGCCTTGAACTTTTGTGAAATTAGAAAAAGTCCCTCTTCAACACTTGGCTTCAATTGTTCAATGGTTGAAACAATCTCATAACAAATATGAACATCTACATCTGTGATTTGAATAGTACCCTTAAAGTTGTGCAGTGTACAGCCTGCACAACCATGCACAGCACCCCTTGGAAGTTGTACCTGGTGCCTTTCTCCCTCAGCTCTAGTGAACATTCACCTAGAGAAGGTAAAGCAAGGACCTGAGGCCCAGAAGAGTGAAGCAATTTTTCCATAAAGTCTTGTTAACACATGGTGGTAAAACCAAAGGGAGAGATCCAACTTCCTGGCATTTACAACCAGAATAACCTGAATCCCTCTCAATAATCCTCTCAGGACTGCCAACCTCCCACTCAGCAGTGATGCTCCAGCATGCCCTGGAAGAATGACATCATTATTACCCTCTGTATTAGGTCTGTAATCTTAGGTGGGAAAGCAGCCTTGTTCTACTAAGGAACTTCATTTTCTAACATAGTATTTATAATACTTGGCTGTACTTATGCATAAAGAGAAGGTGGTGATACCCACCTGTCTACCTCACAGACTTTGAGATTCCTGAAAGAAATAATCAGTCTGAACGTTTTGTTAACTGTAACGTGCTCTGATCTGATATTATCATCTTGAAACATAAAGATATTTAATAAAAAGAGAAAGAAGTTACAATTAGTGAGAGAAGAGGTCTGGATTGAGCTTATTTCTGGGCTTATTCTAAGAAGATAGTGCCAGAGCTAACATTCCCTCTATTCCTGCTATTGCAACAGATACACACAATCTCCTAAAATAACCAGACTGCCAACTAACCAGGCAATGCACATCCAATTTAAACCCATACCAGATTCATGCAGCTACTCTGTAATAAGAATATTTTAATATTTAATGCAGTACCGTTCATCTAAGGATTTCAAAATCTTTTTAGTCAATAATTAAGTCATAGCACCAAGTGAGCCTCCTAAATTTTTGAGAATTGTAGAACTTTGAAATTAAAGAGCAATGTCTAGATGTGAAATATAATTCACTGACGACCATTCCCCTTCTCTGGTACATGTGATCATCTCATTTTAATGTTTTTTTTCTTTATGAGGTCAATGACACATGAACTGAGTTGGGAGCTAAAAGCTTTGACACAGTGGACATACTCTTAGGGACGTGGGACCAAGGGCTGGCTTTACAGTCACCTGGACTCATGGCCAAGACAAGTCACCTTGCCTTTCTGGGCCTCAGACTGTGCACATGTAAAGACCCTTGAAGACACTGGTATTAATGGTTAAAGCATCTGTAGGCAGGTATATATGAACAAATTCAGACTGAAAGAAACATTAAATAACAAACACCCGCACTGCCATTCAAATGTGTGTTCTCTTCATGCACTTTCCATCTTCTGCTCTGTATCTGATCTCTGCAACCAAACCTTTCAATCTGTTGATCTGGTGGAAATAAACATTAATGAGACAGCAATTGATTGGCTCAGATCAATAAGACATAATCGGATCATTGTTTTGAATAGCAAATCCTTCACACAGAGTTTCCAGAACATCTATAAACCTGATTGGATTGCTATTAACACACTTGAACCTTGTTGGTGATTAAATTAAAGTAGTATCCACTTTTCCCACAGGCTTCTTCTGACTTTATTAGACACTCCTAACATTTAGAAATGCTACACATTCAAGCAAACTGTCATAAGATATCTTAAGCCTCCTGCATGCTGAATCTCCACAAATGTCCCCCATGTTTGGCTCCCTTTTGAAGTTAGCAGACAAGAATGCTTAATTAGATGTATTTAAGCTTCTCCCCCATCCTCATTTAAAGTTGCTTTCAAAAGCCTCATGTTGGATTTATACTAAAATGGTGGAAGAATAAAGGGAAAAAATATTGAGCAATAAACTGCTTCATATATATTCTTTTTTTCCAGAGACATAGTGCTGCTGCTATTGAACATTTCTTTAACAGAACTTCTTTCTATCCTAATTCCCTGAGTAGTAGAAGCCTGAAGGAGTTCTTCAGACAGTCAGTCCCTTTCAACTATGTGGGATGCCTCTTCTTTAGAAATCTTAAGAGATAATCAATGCTATTCTAAGGGCTCTCCTCCCACAAAATAAGAATTATAAGTAAAGGAATCCATGAAACCTTTAAAGCAGTACTTTGAGCTTTATTTTGTTTTAACTTTTGGTTCTGACTATGCCAGAGGACTTGTTTCATGATTTGGGGCTGATACTTAGTCCCTGAGGGCTCCTTAGCTTTTTGATATGAAAGCTGATAAGGTAGGACTGAATGACTTCTAAGATCACTTTTGCCAAGAACCAGTTCAGAGGCACTAGGAGAGGATGGTAAAGAGTCAGCCTCCTGAGAAAGGGCTAATATCCAGAATCTATAAAGAACTAAAACAGATTTACAAGAAAAAAACAAACAAACCCATTCAAAAGTGGGCAAAGGATATGAACAGACATTTTTCAAAAGAAGACATATATAAGGCCAACAAACATATGAAAAAATGCTCACCATCACTAGCCATTAGAGAAAAGCAAATCAAAACTACTTGAGATACCATCTCATGCCAGTTAGAATGGTGATCATTCAAAAATCTGGAGACAACAGATGCTGGAGAGGATGTGGAGAAATAGGAACACTTTTACACTGTTGGTGAGAGTGTAAATTAGTTCAACCATTGTGGAAGACAGTGTGGCGATTCCTCAAGGACCTAGAAATAGAAAACCCATTTGACCCAGCCATCTCCTTACTGGGTATATATCCAAATGATTATAAATTGTTCCATTATAAAGACACATGCACACATATGTTCATTGTGGTACTGTTTACAATAGCAAAGACCTGGAACCAACCCAAATGCCCATTGATGATAGACTGGACAGGGAAAATGTGGCACATATACACCATGGAATACTATGCAGCCATTAAAAAATGATGAGTTCATGTCCTTTGTAGGGACATGGATGAACCTGGAAGCCATCATTCTCAGCAAAATGACACAAGAATGGAAAATCAAACACCGTATGTTCTCGCTCATAGGCAGATGTTGAACAATGAGAACACATGGACACAGGGAGGGGAGCATCATACACTGAGGTCTGTGTGTGGGGGGGGAACTAGGGAAGTTTCAGTGGGGGAGGGGGAGTTGGGGAGGGTTAACATGGGGAGAAATGCCAGATACAGGTGATGGGGAGGAAGGCAGCAAACCACATTGTCATGTGTGTACCTATGCAACAATCCTGCATGTTCTTCACATGTACCCCCAAACCTAAAATGCAATAAAATATGTATTAAAAAAAAAAAAGAGTGCAGCCTCTGGGGTCAAGCTGCTTGGTTTTGACTCTTGGCTCTCCCACTCTCCTGCTATAATTTCTGCAAGTTGTTCTTTATTCTCTTCTCAGATATGGCCTTCATGTCTATCAGACTCTGTTCAGGATTCATGTGTAGTGAATCTTTTCCCAACGGCCCTTCTGTTCTCTACTCACCAGATTCTCTCTGGTGACTTCACCATACTTCCTCTCCATATAGTCCAACTCCGCATGGCTATACTACATACAATGCAAAGGAAGAGCTTGAAATACTGAGGCAACACTCACTTATCAAATTGTCTACGTAGAGTTGGAGAGTAACTAGCTATACATTCAGAGTACTATCACTAACATAGAGCATGGTGGAAAGTTCAAGCTGGGAATTGGTAAAAAATAAGAAATTGGATGCTTTTTCACTCAACATGAAGATAATCATTTACATTTACCCGTTTCTTCATTAAAGGAATAATGCTTATTTCTTTCCTGAGTTTTTTTCTTCTTGGACATTGAGGTAGACAATGCCATGCTTTGAGTGTAGGTAGGATTTGTGACTCACATCTTACCGAAAGAATACAGCAAAAGTGATGAAATGTACTGATTATATCTCATAAAATTATACTCTTCTTCTTGCCAGGAGACACTACCTTTTTTCCTGGCATTAGAAAGCACACAACCACATTTGGAAGATGGTCAACACAGAAGTAGCTGAGGGCTGGCCAACAGTCAGCAAAGAACTGAGACCCTCAGGCTGACAGTGCACAAGAAACAAAATGTTGCCAACAACCCCTTGGCTTAGAATCAGATCCATCCACAGTCAAGCCTCAGATGAGACCTCCAGCCCTGGCCAACACTGATTGCAGCCTTGTGAGACACTCAGGGCTCCTCAAGGCCAAATTCTGACACACAGAAATGGAGATAATAAATGTGTATTGTTTTAAGCCACTACATTTTTGTTAATAATGTTACACAGCAATAGATAAATAATAAAATCCTCAAATTAAACTAAACGCTTAAGTCAAAGTTGTTTCTTCCTATTTCTTGGTCCCACACTTTTGCTTACTCTATTATCATTTTCGGCAATACCCTCTCTCTCTTTTTATCAAAATTATTTCTGTTTTTAAAGGCTGAACACAATTGGTTGTCACTTCTCTGGACTTGCAGTGCTCATCCCATTAGGAGCTAGAGCCATGTTTATTTTCCTATATCACCACTATGCAGAGATAATGATATTTTCTTTTTGGAATCTAAACTAATAATCTAGTATCTTACATACAACAGATGTTCGAAAATGGTTATCTATAATCAGTAAAGGAAAAACATAATGCAATTCCAATTTGTATTGAGAAAAAAGTACAGTGGTGAGTAATTTTTAATTAAAACATCTAACTACTATTAGAAATGTGTTAATAGCCACCAAATATATATTGTAAGGATATCCCAATCTTGAAATTGTGTTTAAATGCTCCATTAATAAAGGGTGTAAATACTCAATGGTAGAAACTCTTCACTTGATCTTAGCCAAAAGGCCGAGAAGCAGTGGTAGAAACTCTTAACAAGTGGATAAATAAAAGATAACTTTAGAGCACTTTAGGAAGCCGAGGCAGGCAGATCACCCGAGGTCAGGAGTTTGAGACCAGCCTGGCCAACATGGTGAAACCCTGTCTCTACCAAAAAATCCAAAAATTAGCCGGGCACGGTGGCACATGCCTGGAGTTCCAGCTACTTGGGAGGCTGAGGTGAGAGAACCTCTTGAACCCTGGAGGCAGAGGTTGCAGTGAGCTGAGACTGCACCGCTGCACTCCAGTCTGGGCGACAGAGTCACACCCTGTTTCAAAAAAACACTTCTTGATTTGCTTATTATTTTTTCCTTTTGGAAATAAGTATTTGTTTCCAAAATGTGACTCATTAAATAGTGTTCAAAAAAGGTAAAATGTATATTAAAATCTCTGAATTTGGAATTTATCTTTAGGAGAAAAAGATAATTGCTTGCTTTAAAGATGGAGTATATTTTAAATAGCCCATTCATAAATACAAAAGACTCTTCAATATCTAAGTCTGTAAAAACTAACCCTCATTAAATTACTCATAGCAGTGAAAAAGAATAGTCAGATGCTAACATGCTGAAATTTAAAATAACCCCAGGAACCGATATTGTTTGGAAGGTCACAGTGAGCTCAGACAGGGTCAGATCTGCCCCCTAGCCTTTGACCAGAGCTCTCAAACTACATGTGCATGTGCTGGCACATGGGTCTGTAGGAGGTAGAGTGACTCACCCAAGCATGCTGTTATTCATACAAAAGCATTACAGCACTGCTCTGAGACTCAGACCATGTTGCCTTGGGCAAATCAGAAGAGTAGAAGCTTTGTCTGTATTTGTGAACTAAGAAAATATACATTCATTCCAAAGAGCAGTTGACACCAGATAAGGCCAAAAAGAGAGGAATTTGGAGTCCAGTATGAAAAAGATTGTAGATAACCATTCATTTTTACTTTCTTTAAGAAAAAGACAAAATGAATTTGCCTTAGAAAAGCAAATGTTGACAATTTCCTAATGAGAAAAGAAGGGATAGTTGCAATTGTAGTCCTTTACCCTACAGTTTCCCAGCATTGTTTCTGACTTTGCATTTTATCAAACATCTGTAGTATAAGATACAAAGAAGGGAATGGAAATGAATGTGTGTGTGTGTATGTGAATGTATGTGTGTGTACATGTGCATATATACATATAACTAGAGTAGGGGTGAGAGAGAGAATATAAAGGGGAAAGTAGAATAACTTCCATGCACCACCAATTTAAAACATCCTTCCATCAGTTCTTTTGGGGTTAAAGTCCACTTGCACCCCTACCACCCCTACCCTCACCATTTATATATATATTTATATTAATAATATTTATATATATTTATATATAAATATTATTTATATATTTATATATAATATTTATATATATAAATATTATTTATATATTTATATATATAAATATTATTTATATATATAAATATATATAAATATATATATAAATAATATTTATATATATATTTATATATATATAAATATATATAAATATATAAATAATATTTATATAATATTATTTATATAATATTTATATATTTATATAAATAATATGTGTATATATTTTTATATATATAAATAATATTTATATATATATAAATAATATTTATATATATATAAATGGTGAGGGTAGGGGTGGTAGGGGTGCAAGTGGGCTTTTATTTATATATATAAAACATGGCAGTATGCTACAAAGCTTTGGCTATTTTATTAATAGAATAGTAAAAGTCACTGAAAAAAGTTATATGTAAACAATGCTTATGTACTACTATAAGCATATACAATGTCATTTTTTATCTTAAAACAGAGAAACTCTAACAGTTAAGGAAAAATGAGCTTTAAAAAACGGTATATACTTCTGTAGTAAATATTCCAAGTACCCTTCACCCCATAATTATTAGCTTAGCTCTAAAGTCACAGATCATTATATAGCAAATGCCATCAGCACTAGGAGGAGAGATCTGAGTGGTAAGGTAGAGTAACCTGTGGTTATTAAGAAAATTAATGGAGACTGGAACACAGTATTGATTCTTTTGAGATGAAGTAATCTTACAAGCCTCTAGGCCGGGTGCAGTGGCTCATACCTGTAATCCCAGCACTTTGGGAGGCCAAGGTGGGTAGATCTCTTGAGGTCAGGAGTTCGAGACCAGCCTGGCCAAAATGGTGAAACTCACCTCCACTAAAACTACAAAAATTAGTTGGGTGTGGTGGCCCACAACTGTAGTCCCAGCTACTCGGGAGGCTAAGGCAGGAGAATCTCTTGAACCTGAGAGACAGCGATTGCAGTGAGCCAAGATCGCACCACTGTACTCCAGCCTGGGCAACACAATCAGACTGCATCCCCCCGAAAAAAAAGAAAGAAAAGAAAAAAGACTCTAGAAATTTTATGTCACCAACCCAAGTAAAAACAAAACACATAATCAAATACCTATTTTCGTTTTCCCCCAACTAAGTGCATCCCCTACTTTGCTTGTGATGCATGTAAAAATCAGAGTTTGAGGATAATTGAGTCTGGTAGAATGTTGTCTCTGAAATCAAATTGGAGGAGACAGATGGGCAAGACTGTATATAACTCAGATCACAAAGAAAAATTTTAAGAAGATAATTAATTAAATAATGTTCCATAATTATTTGCTTTCCTTAGTTCTCAGTGGTCAGGAGAAGTCATGTTTGCAATTACTCATTTCCATGTGTGGCTGACCAGAGCAAACCTGGACTGTTCAACTATTATGATATCTTGCCACATTTTTTTTCTTTTCTGAGGAAGTTGGGAGATCTTGACTGTGGCAAATACTTTCTAATCATTTTGCCTTTAGATGCATGTTAACTTTCAGTAATTTATCTGGCATGAAATGGAACAAAGTTCTAATTCATTCTGAATTCTACCATGAAGGTCTGAGGAAAAACAGAATTGATAAGTTAGAGGTTTTTATAATGTACCAAAGAAGTCTTCCCTAGAACACTTGCCTTAGGGTCCAAAGTATGCCTGTGCTTCCCTCTCATAAAGGCAAAAAGTCCTGGGTAAAATTCCAGAGTATTCAGCTTCAGCTCAGGACTACATTAACAATAGAGACCCCTTGCCTTGAGAACGAATGATTTACAAACCAGCGATCACTTTCTTCACTGTGGATAAGACTCTAAGCCAAAAACAATTTTATACTTTTCTTTCTTTCTTTTTTTTTTTTTTTTTCGTACTTTAAGTTCTGGGGTACATGTGCAGATCTTACAGGGTTGTTGCATAGGTACACACATGCCATAGTAGTTTGCTGCCTCCATCCCCCTGTCACCTACATCAGGCATTTCTCCCAATGTTATCCCTCCCCAACCTCCCCACCTCCTGCGACTTTGCATTTTGTCAGAATCAAAATCACAAACTAAAGAGTTGACAGATACTAAAGGTTGTAATATATCTGGCCAGAGCGAAGACTGGCTCTTGAAACGTAAAGGACGGAAAGACACTTCCTTTTCAATTTTATTGACCTGGTGGCTGGCCTGTTTAATACCATATCAGTTCTGGAAGAGCCCACAAGTCTTACATTTATTACTAAGAGATATTAAGAGATACAAAATAATCTAGTAGAATAATTGGAGCCAAGTTGCTTTTATATCAACTAATGTACTAAATGATTTTAAGATGACATGTAAAGTGACAAATTTACAGAATTTGAAGAGCAGTCTAGAATTACAAAAGTTCTGACGGTAAACAAACTTGGGGGTGACTCATTCTCTTGCTTCTGGATATAAGCCTAGAAAAAAAAGTAGACAATCTTAGTTTTCTTCTGTAGTTTTAATTTTTCCAGTTTCTAGCTATATCATCTCCTAAAAATCACTGATTTTTAATTTATCAAAGTAATTCATACTTTTTTTGCAAAAACCAAATAGTTCTAAAATATTATACTTATAAAATTCAACATCTACTGCCCCATCCCTCCACACCAAGTACTGCTTCTTAGAGGTAAATGGTTTCAACAACGTTTAAGCCATTTGTCGGATATTTTTCTCTAAGTTTCTAACTAATATGCCTACACAGTTGGCCCTCCATATCTTTGGATTCCATATCTGTAAATTCAACCAACAATGTATCTAAAATATTTGAAAAAAAATGCATCTATACTGAATTTGTGCAGACCTTTTTCTTGGCAATATTCCCTAAACAACAGAGTATAACAACTTTTTACATACTATTACCTTGTATTAAGTATTATAAGTAATCTAGAGTTGATTTAAAGTATGCAGAAGAATGTGCATTGGCTATAGCACATACTATATCATTTTATATCAGGGATTTGAGCATCTGCAGATTTTGGTATCCGTTGGAGTTTTAGAACCAATTCCCAAAAGACAGATGACTATACATAATCTACTGACTTCCAATTATGGCAGAATTTTTTAAATTTTCTTACATTAAACCCCTCGTACATTAGCATTCACTTCTAATCCCCACCATCCTCCCAGTATATTTATACAACTGTTTTTAGTTAAATTTCTATTTAGAGGTACAGTCATACATCACTTAATGACAGGAACACATTCTGAGAAATATGTCATTAGACTGTTTCATCATTGTGCAGACATCATAGAGTGCACTTATACCAACTGAGATGGTATAGCCTGCTACACACCTCGGCTGTACGCTATAGCCTATTGTCCTAGGCTACAAACAAGTACAGCATATTACTGTACTAAATACTGTAGGCAATTGTTACATAATGGGAAGTATTTGTAACTTTAAACACAGAAAAGATACAATAGAGATATACTATAATGTTATGGGACCACTGTCATATATGTTGTTAATTATTGACCAAAACATCATTATGTGGCACATGACTATACTTCATTATAACTTCATAACTAACACTAGTTACTTAGCCATATACTATAATATGATTATGTTTCCATTCCCATAGCACTTCTATTGTTTCTTCAAGTTAACAGTTGTCTAAATTCTGCAGGGCACGTTACTCACATCTGTAATCGCAGCACTTTTGGAGGCTAAACCGGGTAGATCACTTGAGGCCAATTGTTCGAAATCAGCCTGGCCAACATGGTAAAACCCTGTCTCTATTAAAAATACAAAAATTAGCCAGGTGTGGTGGTGCACACCTATGATTTCAGCTACTGAGGAGGTTGAGGCATGAGAATAGCTTGAACCCAGGAGGTGGAGGTTGCAGTGAGCTGAGATTACACCACAGCATTCCAGCCTGGGTGACAGAGTGAGACTCTGTCTAAAAAATAAATAAACTAATTAATCAATTGTCTAAATTTTTAATTTACTTAGGCTTGTAAATATGTCTAGTTTTTCTCAAAAGTTTAAACACAACATCTATGAAAATGTTTCACAATACTACTTTTCACACGGCCAAATGCAACAGGTAGTCTCCCATTTTTTTTTCCTGGGAGCGTTTCTGTTAAGTCCTCTATCACTCCCTCTCTAATCTGAACTGGCTGCTCTTTTAGGCCTACTGCATAGCTATATGACTGTCACCCTGAAACGTCTCTTTGCTCTCTTGTGATGGCTCACTCTCCTATTTCCACAATCCTGTGCCTTCACCTTTCTTAATTTCTTTCTTATGTTGATGGTACACATCTCTTGGCAACTTCCTCAAAATTACTGAATGAAAGACAAAATTTTGATTAACCGTTAGTCGTTCACCAAAATTTGTGCTCCTCTTTCTACAATTTGGAGTTGTTGCTGCCTGTGGCTACCCAGTCAAGGACTTTATGCCTCAGGCCCTCTTACATCTAAGTAAATCCCCAGAACTAGTTCACCACAACAGAAATATGAGCAGAATTGATGGTGATGCTCTGGACTGGAGCCTATCAGAAGCACTTGGGGCCTGTCTATCTTTTTTTCCTTTTGCTGGGAAGAAAGGCATGTATTCTAGTTGGTGAACTCCATTAGCATGAGTCTCTGAATGATTAAGTGTCTCAGAGCCCTCACCAACTCTCCGTTGTATCAAACTATTGAGTGAGAAATAAACTTCTAACATCTTCAACCACTAAATTAAGGGATTGTCATTATCTTAACTTGATTAATGATCTGACTGAGTAGAAAATCCTAGGTTAAAAATTCTCAGAATTTTAAAAGCATTTTTTCCTAATGTTGCTTTCTGCTTCTGGTCGCTGTTAAAAATTATCCTTACATTTCTATTTTTCCTTGCCTATTTTGTTATGCACAGATGTTCTTATTCTCTCTGCTTTTAATTTGGTCTCCTTAGTCTTGGAGGAACAATTTTGCAATAGCTGAGTATAGGAGGGCGTGAGTCTGTTGGCTTTGGGCTGAGTAGCAAAGTCCTTTCAGCCTATAGACTCAGGTCCTTTCATTTTGGGGAATTTTATCACCTTATTTCTTTGAAAATACCTTTATATCTTTTTTTTTTCTTCTTACCTTCTAGAACTCTAGATGTGAGATATCCTTGATTAATTACACAAATTTATTTCATCCTGTAATGTATCTCTTTGTCTTTAATCCTGATTTCTGGGAACTTGCAACAAACTTACATTCCAAACCTCACATTAAATTTTTTCAGGATTGTACTTTCAATATCTACAAGTTATTTTTCTTTTCTCTAATTGCTGGTTTTATTCCATCCTTTTCTTCTTTCCTACATGCTCATCTCCCAGAAGATATTATGGTTTCTTTAGCATTTTTCTTACTAAACACATTTCTGTAGAATTCCTAAATTTGCAATCATACCCAAGTAAATCTCTTCTCATTAAATTATTTTTCAACCATGGAATACTATGCAGCCATCAAAAACGGTGAGTTCGTGTCCTTTGTAGGGACATGGATGAACCTGGAAACCATCATTCTCAGCAAACTGACACAAGAACAGAATATCAAACACCACATGTTCTCGCTCATAGGCAGGTGTTGAACAATGAGAACTTATGGACGCAGGGAGGGGAGCATCACACACTGGGGTCTGACGGGGGAAAAATAGGGGAGGGACAGTGGGGGGTGGGGAGTTGGGGAGAGATAGCTTGGGGAGAAATGCCAGATATAGGTGATGGGGAGGAAGGCAGCAAATCACACTGCCATGTGTTTACCTATGCAGCAATCTTGCATGTTCTTCACATGTACCCCAAAACCTAAAATGCAATAAAAAAATGGAAAAAGAAAAAAAATTATTTTTCATAACACTTTATTCTGCTTTCTAGTTTTTCTTCTCTGCTCATCTTACAGTATCATGTGATAGATTTAGGGTCAGAAGATAATAGTAAAAGTGGCTCTTATTTATAATTTATTTTCATAACATTAAAAATATTATTTTAAGGCATATATCCATTATATTGAATACTGATTTATGATTTTAAGAAATGTAGTTATCCGGTCTAGCTTTTGAAAAGGGATCTCAAAAACGTTCTTATTTATGATATAAACATGTCCTTAAGGGGTCATTCCACTGTCAATATTTATCAGGTGGTAACACTTTAGGCAATAGTAATAATAACCTTTGAATTAGATTATTATAAACAAAAAATAGTATGGAAGCAGTCCTAAAACAGGAAGGAAAAGGAAATAATACACTATTTCTCAGTCATAGAGGTAATGTTGGACACTATTGAAAAGTGTCTAACTCTCCTGAAAAGAAGTAACCTCCACTTTTTGTCTTACTTATTTCAAGCACAATTTTAAAAATATTTCTCTGATTACAAAAACAGATGTTTCTCATGAAACTTTTTGAAATGTGAAATTACAGAAAAGTCCAAAGGAAAACAATGAACATTATTTGCAACTACAGTACTTAGAGAAATACCTATTATCATTTTGTTTTATATCCCTGCTGTCTTTACATGTACAATTTGTATTGTGTAAGAGTTTAGAAAGTTGTGACCTTATTTTTTAAATCAGTGAATAACTAATATTTTATGCTATTAAAATATTATTTTAAGATGTAATATCTAATCATATGTCTGCATCACAATCTACTTAATCTCCTCTTGTTGATGATTAGGTAGTTTCCAATTTTTCACTATCAAAATAATGCTTCAACAAGGATATCCTGGTATATAAATCATTATACACAATAGTTATTTCCTTGACATAAATACCTAGAATAGAATTGGTCAAACTTTAAAAATTAATACTTAATACCTCTGATACATCCTGCCATGCCGCCCACCAAAAAGACCATACCAAGTTACACCACCATGAAAAATGTGTTAAAGGATCAGTTTGACCAAAATTTACATAAAATAGAGTAAGTTATTTTATATCTACACATTTAATGAGTTGAAATGTATCCTCTGCATTGCTTTCACATATAATGCACTTTGCCAATTAATATGAAATTCATATGTGAAAAAATTGAGTAATAGAGTAACACATCATTAGGGATTCCCAAAAAAATGCAAAAAATATGAAATTACTAATTGTACTTCCCTTTTTTTGGACGTCTGCCTAAATGGCATGTATTTTCTCTATAATATAATGTCCTTCATAAGTGTACACTGAATTGGACAGCTTGGCATAGGTATGACAAGCTACTAAGTGAGACTAAAATACTGTGAATGCTCTTAAAATGCTAAGTGATTTCCATCTTTGTCTCCATTGTTCAATTTTGAGCATATATTGCTTATCAATACCATAAGTAATTCTTACATTTTTTCATTTCTACTCACTTTTGTGAAATGAAAAGAGCAAAATACGATGAAACATTCAAATAATGTCATACACACTACTATATTGACAAAGATAGAAGCACTGCTGAAACTGAAATTCACATTGGCAAATGAGCAGCATCAACCTGCCACATTTAAAAATATTATTTTACCATGTTAATGTTCACATTAAGTATAATAAAGATAATTTAGGAATATCAATGTATTACATACAAAAGTAAAAGTGATGCCTGGTCAAATATATGAAAGCCATATAATCTCATTGATGCTTTATTTTTCATATCTTTGATTGCTAATAATAGTGAGCATATATCCATAAGTGTTTTGGCCATTTGTGGTTCTTTGTGAATTTCCAATTCGTATATTTTGTCTATATTATGTTGGGTTGTGCATTATTTGCTTATTGAGTTATAAATGCTACTTGCATATTCAGAATATAAAAACCATTATAGTTGATTTGAATAAAAATACCTAATTGGTTATATGTCTTTAGTTTGTGTTTCTGTCGTTTATCACAGATCTGCAGACATTCTTAATTTTCATGTGTATATTCAAATATCTTGGTGTGATTTGGCTCTGTGTCCCCACCCAAATCTCATGTGAAATTGTTAGACCTGGAGGGAAGTGATTTGATCATGGAGGTGGTTTCTAATGGCTTAACACCATGCCCCTAACACTGTCTCATGATAGAGTTCTCACAAGATCTGGTTGTTTAAAAGTGTGCAGCACCTACCTACCCTTCTTGCTCTCTTCATCCTTCTCCAGCCATGTAAGATGTGTCTGTTTCCTCTTCACCTTCCGCCATGATTGTGAGTTTCCTGAGTCTTCCCCAGTCATGATTCTTGTACAGCCTTTGGAACTGTGAACCAATTAAAACTCTTTTCCTTATAAATTTCCCAGTGTTTGGCATTTCTTTATAGCAATGTGAGAATGGACTAATACATACTTCAGTGCTGTTTTCAAGACTTTTCTTTAACTCATTCTTAAGGGATGGCCCTAAGTCACATGTAAGTGACTTCTCACTATATTATTAATGAATTTCTCAGTAGAAACCTTGCATGCCAAGACAGAATGGGATAATACATAGAAAATTCTGAAAGAAAGAAATTGCCATTCAAGAATATTATGCCCAGCAAAGATATTCTTCGGAAATGAAGGAGAAATAAATTCCCAGACAAGCAAAAACTGAGAGAATTTATCACCCTTAAACCAGCCTTAAAAGAAATGCTTAAGTAAGCGCTTCAACCAGAAGCAAAAGGATGTTAATTTGTACCATGAAATCATATGAAACTATAAAACTCACTGATAGAGGTAAAGTCATAATCAAATTCAGAATATTTCATTACTGTAATCGTAGTATATAATCTTCAAATCTCTAGAATGAAGGTTAAAAGTCAGTATGGTTGTCATTAACCATATTAATGACAACCATACTGACTTTTAACCTTCATTCTAGAGATTTGAAGATTATATCCTACTATAATAGGTACAACAAGTTGTTAAGAAATACACAATATGAAGAAATATAAACTAAGACAACACAATTACAAATTAGTAGAAGAATAAAAGCTAGTACACGTGTATGTGACCAGTTAAGTTGTTATCAGCTTACAGTAGACTTTTATGGCTCTAAGATTTTTTTGTGGTTCCCAGAGTAGCCATAAAAAAAAAAAAAAAACTGTAGCTGATACATTAATGAGAAAGAGAAAAAAAAATCAAAGTTTTCACTATAGAAAATCACCAAATTAAAAAGGTAAACAACAAGAGAGAAACAAAAAAGACTTATAAAATAACAAGAAAATAATATAACAGCAGAAATAAACCCTTACTTATTAATAATAACCTTGAATATAAATGGATTAAATTCTCCTATTAAAAGAAATAGAGTGGCTGAATTAAAAAAAAAAAATCGAGACCTGACTATATGCAGTCTACAGGAGGCTCACTTCATCTGTAAGGATACACAAAGGCTGAAAGTAAAGGAATGAAAAATGATTTTCTATGTAAATGGAAACCAAAAGACAGCAGACATACTTACACCAGATAAATAAACATTAAGGAAAAAGAACTATAAAAGGAGACATAGATGAAGATGATCATTATGTAATGATAAAGAGGTCAATTCAGCAGGAGAATATAACAATTATAAATATATATGGACCCAACACAACAGCACCCAAGTATATAAAACAAATATTATTAGATCTAAAGGGAAAGACAGACTGTTATACAAAACAGGAATTTTCAACACACTACTTTCAGCAATGGCCAGACCATTTAGACAGAAAATCAACAAGGAAACATTAGATTTAAACTTCACTGTAGATTAACTGGACCGGAGACATTCACAGAGCATTCCAATTAAAAAGCTGCAGAATACACATTCTTCTCATCAGCGGATGATACTTTCTCTAGAATAGATAATATATTAGGCCATAAAAAAGTCTCAACAAATTTTTAAAAATCAAAATCATGTCATCAGGTATCTTTTCTGACACATACGGAATACAACTAGGAGTCAATAACAGAAAGAACTTTGGAAACTACACAAATATATGGAAATTAAACAACATACTCCTGGATGACAAATGGCTCAATAAAGAAATTTAAAAGAAAATTTGAATATTTCTTGAGATAAATAAAAAATAAAAACAAAATATACCAAGATCTACAGGATACAGATAAGGCAGTTCTAATTCCTGAATCAAAATAATACAAAGATCTCAAATAAACAACCTACTGTTGCCAAAAAAAAAAAAAAAAAAAAAAAAAAAAAAAAAAAAAAAAAAAAAAAAAAAAAAAAAAAATAAAAAAAAAAAAAAAAAAAAAAAAA